>JACBWW010000010.1:1068140-1086149 GCA_020086605.1 Lanius collurio | reverse complement strand
CTCCATTGCTTTTATTTATATAGCTCTGACTATTTCTCTCCTGATTGTTTTTTAACCAGCCAAACTACAGACATCCCTCATGCCCACATGCAAAAATATTACAAAAGTGCTGCTAAAAGTAATCCTAAAGTTGCTCAAGCTTGCACATTTCTGGGCCCATGAGCACACAATTTCTTGGGTCACAATCTGGGGCGAGAAAACAGTTTTTCAGGAATTTTTCCAGGCAATAGAGGAATGCCCTAAACACCTGATATTTGCCTGTCTCCCTTCAAACCCCAGCATATTTCTGGCAGATCTGTACATTTGCATCCGACTGTTAGCAGAGAGCTCCTCCTGAGCCATCTCCATCATATATTTTCTTCTGACATAAATATGAATTGAGGTTATGGCCCAGTATGATCTTCCCAGGAAAAAGTGCAGATTACATCAATGTGACCCATTAAAGCAATCTTAAATACCCACTGATGGTTCATTATTGCAAGTTACTTTCCTTCCTGATGTAGAATTTATTCAATATATTGGAGGGGCAAAAAGGTCTTCAGGAAGGCAATGCCTGTGCACTGCATTAATAAAAAGGGACAGCACAAGGGATGGGCTTGACAAGTTGGAAGAGGAGTTTCCATTTACACAACTCCACTGGATGAATCAAAATCCTCCTCCTGTAAGGCATGGAGGCCAAAAGGAAAACTTTAATTAGGTTGGAGCCAGGTGAGTGTCAGGCTCTTCTCCCAGGAAAAAAAAGGGACAGGATGAGAGGAAATGGCTTCATGGTGCACCAGGGAGGTTTACAGGGGATATCAGGAACCATTTCTTCACTGAAAGGGTGGTCAGGCATTGGAACAGGCTGCCCAGGGAAGAGTTGGAATCAACATCCTTTGAAGTGTTTAAAAAATGTTTAGATGTGGAGCTTGGGGACAGGGTTTAGTGGTGGCCTTGGCACTGCTGGGTTAACGGCTGGATTCGATGCTCTTGGAAGTCTTTTCCAAACCAAAGGATTCTGTGGTTATATGAAACAGTAAATTGAGCTGCCAGTTGGGTTTAGATGCAGAAAAGGGGATGAGGGGCTCCCCAAACCATCAGCACTTGCTCCCTTCCCATCTCCTGTGCACAAAGTGGTGGCAGGAGGCAACTGTGAAGCTCTTCCACCCAGGGAACACAGAACTTCATAAAATCCCCTCTTCTTCTGTTTTACTCTTTGTGTCTGCAGCCTGGATCAGAATTTATAAACATTTTGCAGTGAGTCAGGTCTAGAAGTTTGTTTTCTTTGCACCTATACAATTCAATTTAAAAAAAAAAAAAAAAAACTTTTGAAGGAGCAGTTTGTGCTACAGAAGAAAAAACCTCTGGAACCTAAGGCTGAGAAAATCATGGAATTACAGAAACACAGAACCATTTAGGTTGGAAAAGACCTCCAAGATCATCAACTCCAACCTTTGATCAATCACCACCTTACAACCAGACCAGAGCAGAGCATCAAGGGCCACAATTCCAGGGATGGCAACTCCACTACCTCCCTAGGCAGCCTTTTCCAATGCCTGGTAACCCTTTCTGTGAAGAAATTCTTCCTGATATCCAACATGACCCTGTCCTGGTACAGCTTGAGGCTGTTTCCTCTCATTCTGCCCAGGGAACACGAGCACTTTTTGGCTTTTCCCCCTTGCAGACACCCAAACCTGCCCCAAAGGGCCAGCAGCCTCCTGGGGGTACCTCTGTCCTGACTCCTTGAGAGGAGCTCAGACAGTTTGTGAGCTGAAGCTGCAAGGAAAGATGTGGCACACCCTTCATTCTGGTCATTCATAGTATTAACAAAACATAAAATATTAACACCAGAGACTACAGAGTTCTCTTGAAAGAGATGGATTCAGGTCCTTTCCCACATGGAACAGGTCAGGGATAAGGTTCTCAATATCAGGCAGAGGTTTTTGTCCCAAGGAGTGAGGATTACCTTTCTCTCTCCTCTCACCCTGGGCTCCTGCTTGCGGTACCTGCCCTCACTCCACAGGCTCCCAGAACACCTGGGGTTGGAGGGGCCTTGGGATGTCTTCTCATTAACCCAAAGCAGGTGGTCCTTACCTCCCTTAAATCCACTCCTTATCCCCACCATCACCCACCATGAAACTGGGGACACCTGCCCAGGGGAAAGAGTGTAGGGAGTAAACACCAAATTGAAGCCTACCTTTTTTTCCCCAAAAAGTTTCCAGTTGCACCCGCTTCTTTATTTGCTCCAATTTTCTGTCTTCTTCGTGCACCTAATTAATGAGTCAATTCATTAATATTTTTGCAGCAGAATTCTATTCTCATCTATAAAGCGGCCGTGCCAAATTTTTGCCTTAATTTTAAACAATACCTTTTGTTAAAAGCTTTCTGCAGAGAAAACAGCAAAGACTTCTCTGTCTCTTCACAGGACAATTATTCAGAATGTTATCAGCAAATCTTTAAGGAGGGTTTCTCCCAATACAGTTCACCCACCTGTAGACACACTCAGGACTACAATCAATACATGTTAATTAAGCCGTAGCCCACTCCAATTAAAATTATAGGATCTGAAGGACAGACATTTGTTTTTGTCAGTAAATTAATTTAAGCATTCATTAACTTTAATTTTTAAATTATATATCACTTTAATGATAAGTAATTCCTCTCATTACAGGGGAAACATATGGAAGGGAAAGATAAGATGGGAGAGACTTGGACCCAGGGAGGAATGTGTTCTCCAGGGCTTCCTTCTCCTTCGGCACATCAGCAACCCCATTTTTGTCAGCAAACTGGGCTCTTTTGAAAATTTGGCTAGCAAATGCAGTGCTGAAAGAAGAACAGAGATTCTTTGAGTATCTCACCTCCTTCTCTGCTGGGAACATGAAAGCTTGGCTGTGAAACCTCAGGGTTTCAGAATAGCTGTAACTTTGTACAGACTACCAAAATAAACACTTTTATATGGAAAACAAAATATTACCATGTCAACAGGTTTTTTTAAGTTAGGTAGAAAAGGGCAGGTTGTTTTACAGCTTAACCTGTCCTGCACATCATCCCAGGCAGAGAGGGGGTGATTTATAAGGTGATGTTTGTGCAGTGTCCTGCACTCTGAGTTAAACCTTCCCTGGCTTACCATGGCAGCTAATTAAATATGGAGCAGGCCAGCAATATTTGGGGCCGCCTTTACCCAGCAGATGCTGCATGGCAAATGAACTGGGCTGCTCCAAAGAAGGGTTTAAACCCTCATCACCTCCTGAGGGACTGTCCCAGAGCTCACCTATCAGTGCCCATCACACTCTCGCCGTGAGTTTTCCACGCTCCACCGCAGTGCAAAACTAAAGCAAACACGCCAAAGTCTTTTCCTGCTGTGTGAAGCAGAACTCAGGAGTCTCTGACATTCCAAAGTGCTCTGAGATCACAAGCTCTTCACCCCACCAAGCACATCCTCGCAGAGCTTCCCAGAGCCAGGGTGCTGTATAAATAGCAGCGCTGCATTCCGAGCCTCCTCCACACAGACCCTGCCTGGGACCTGTCAAATGACAGAAATCAAAATAGATTGACTGAATAAATTATACACCCCAGAGTGCCTTTAATCCTCAAGCACTGTGCTGGACTGGTAAGGACAGTTTCACAGCTGATGGCAGTAAACAAATAACAAAACAAAATTATTCAGGGGAGAGACTGACAAGAAAAAGGAGTGAGAAAAGCACCAAGTCTCAACCTCTTGGGAGCTTTAGACCTGCAGTGCAATTACAGACTCTTCTGACCATGTTTCTTCCTTTGAAACAACTGCTCATTCCTCTTCCCAGACTGATTTTGCAGTTATCATCACAAACCATTCCCTCTGGATTCTTAGGACACCACATCTGCTACAAACTCCTGGGAGACAGAGGCTCTCCCTGAGGCTCCACAAGCACTGTTCATAGACACCTCTCTCCTGCCTTTAATCCAAGAGCCAAAACAGGAGTCAGTGGCCCAGCCAGGACTTCCAGAGGTAACCCAGGACCCCAAACTGCCAGACAAGCAACATCAGCTCATTACCCACATTAAGCACAGCAGAGCATCCCGGCCTTCTCAGAGCCAAAATTCACTTTTTCCAGTTCCTCTGCCTCTTGACATCTCCTGTCTCTCACTGTGTCACCCCCTCCACCCCACAATGCCCAAATTAACTGCATTCCCTCCCCTGTGGAGAACCATCCCTAGCAGGGTGGCTTTGCTGAAGGCAAAGGGATTCCTCCTGCCAGGAGAAGCCCTGCTGCCACAATTTCTGTGTCACTATAAAAGCAAGCAGGGGATAACCCAGTATTTTGGGCAGGCTGAGAGTGGGACCTGCAGCTTGGAGGAACACACAGGACCTACACAGTGCAGAGGGCTCCATCAAAAGGGAAATGGGGAAGTGAAAGAGAAACCATGCAAAGCATTACTTCACTGGTAATCTGTTTACTTAACTACTGCAAAGATTAAGGAGAAAAAAAAAAGCAAGCTTTCTCCCCATTTATCCATTAGCTCCTCTTCCACTTCCATCCAGCTCTGCTGCTGAATTCCTGTATTTATGACATCAGTGCATGTTGCTATAGAGATAATTAATTAATGCAATATAATTAAGTCAGCAATTTTACTACTTTACAGGTTAATACAGGACTGGAAATAGAGTGGGGAGAACACCAAAGCTTAGCTCTGAAAAGCAGGGTTTTTAATGGTCCTTTAAGCACTGAGAGTTGGGTCTGAAAGTCATTTCCACAGTACATGAAATATGCCCCATTTGGCATAATCACTGTCATTAGAAGCCCAGAGAAAAATTAGAAAAACAGCAATAAAGAGGAATGAAAGTTCTGACAAAAAAAAAAAAGAAGGTGGTGGAGAGCAGGGTTCTCTGAGCACCCAGCAAAACTCTTCATCTCTACCTGGCAAAAATGCCCTGGCTCCACAGGCATCTGGCCAAAGAGGCTGCAAGCTGTGACATCCTAGTGCCTCACCCCAAATATACTGGGCTTTTTCCCAACAGCCACCCCAAAAATCACCTTTCCTGGGTTGCTTGCCTTCTCTAGAAGAGCAGCTCCTTGTGGGACCTCCTGAGCAAGCTGGTGATGAGAAGGGGGTTGAGAAGACCTCTCTACATCCCAGAAGATTCGATGTCCTGCTCAAGCAGAAGCTGGTGGCTTTCCCAGCTGCTTATCAGAGCCAGGTTTTCCTGCCTGTCACAAGTGGGCCACACAAGGAGGCAGGAGGTGAGACCAGGCACTTTCACCTCTCTCATCCATAGCTGCCTCCTGACAGGTTGACATTTACAGCTGACAGGACATCAGTGCCTTGTCAATGTGTCCACACAAGACACTCTGTGATGGGAGCTATAACTTCACCCAGGAGCTTCCCTTCCTACCAAAAACTAGGCCAAAAAAAAAAGTGCAACATCCAGGTAGGTGCCACAATTGCTGCTTTTAACTCCACCCCTTTGTTAATTGAGAAGATTAAAATCAGTCCCCTTTTTCAAGGGAAGCCTTATTTTTCGTCCTGTATTAATTAGAATTTTTAATATATTTTTCAGTTCAGGGTCTCTGCCTTCTGAGGTTAGAAAGATGAAAGCAGCACAGATGAAATTAGGTCACTTAACCCACAGGACACTCCCATTCCTCAGCAAAAGTTGCTCCATACACAGTGGAGTGAAGGAGAAAAAGCTTTAAGAGAGACATATGCAGAATAATTGAGCCAAAGTCTGTGTTTTGGGGACAAGAGTGACATCATCAAGCCACGTTTGCTTTCCATAACCATGAAGTTTTTTCAGGTTGTGGCGTTTCCATAGCAAATTTCACTGCCAAGCCCCAACTGAAGACAGCTACACTCCTAAAGGAACTTCCCAGTGAAGAAACAACCAAGCATATTATTATTAAAAATTTTAAAAGATAATATAGTAAGAAAATCATCAGGCCAGAATACTGCTGCCCAATTTATCAGCCATGTCCAGAATACACAGAAGTAGAGGGACTTTGCACAAGGGCATGGAGTGATAGAACAAGGGGGAAATGGCCTTAAACTGAAGGAGGAAAGGTTTAGATGGGATATTGGGAAAAATTTCTTCCCTCTGAGTGTGGTGAGGCCCTGGCATAGGGTGCCCAGAGAAGCTGTGGCTCCCCTATCTCTGGAAGTGTTCAAGGCCAGGAAAAGGTGTCCCCAGCCCATGGCAGGGGGTGAGACTGCATGAACTTTAATGTCCTTTCCAACCCAAACTATTCCATTTGTCCACAAACTATTTCAATTAAAGCACGGAAAAGTGCACAGCTTTTATGTCGCATTCACGTACAACACAGTTGAAAAAAATTAGGACAAAAAAACCGCCCAAGTACTAAACACATTATGATCTGTTTGGAGACTTCAGCATCAGCTCCTGATTCTCTCCAGGCTCAGCTACTTTCAATAGGATAAATTGCAGAGTCACTAAAATCCAGAGCTTATTGCACACCATCTGCAGGCAGAGACAGTCCTCGGTTCCCCAGCCAGAGCTGTTTTCCTGGCAGCCTGCTGCTGTGACCTGTTGCAAGACTTCTCCTTGCCTGCCTGTAGCAGAGTCCCAGAGAAGAATAATCCACCCAAAAGAGTCGGTTCAGCTGCACAGGGTGAGTGGCAGAAACCTGCAGGACAATTTTCCTGTGACTGTTTGGATGCCAAAATCCAAGCCACAGAATATTTGCTTGATCTGCACAAAACCCAGAGGAAAAACCCACTCTTGCAGGCACCAGCTGCTGCTGCAAAGGTTTATAACTGGAATAAAGAGAGAACACATCCTCCCTAAAGCCAGCCGACAGCCCAACCCAGATAGAGGCAAGAAATCATCTCTGGTGAGAGCAACAAAGAGGAATTTAGCTTGATTATATCCTTGCAGATCTTCCTATTTATAATGGTTTGCATTATTTTGAATGCAAAATGCTGGGGGTTTTTTTTGCCCTGTGCATCAGCTCACATGACCAAAAGTTGTCATTAGCTCCTGATTAAAGGAGATTTTAGATAAAGAGTGGGAACAAGCCCAAAAAAGTGCTGCTGCATCCCTGTCCTGATGTATCAGACTGACTGCTGCAAATGTCAGTTTTATTTACTGTTTGGAGTCCACTAAGCTTTTTTTTTCTTGCAGTAGAGGTAAAATTGGGAATACTGGATCAGGTGGGAGAAAAGAACAGCAGAGGAGAGGTAAATAAATAAACAACCATGGAGCCCACATGCTCATGAGGGTCCTGGTAGGTCATACTTGCAACATACATGCAAGTTTGCCCACAGATTTGCAGCAAACAAATTAAATAAGCTTCGCTTGTGAGAGCCTGACCTTTTCTATCTTCCCCCCAAGCAGAAATCAGGCTCCGACAGGGACAAAAAAGAGGGTTAGAAATAGCAAAAATAATAAAGTCAGGCATCAGAAGCACAGGCTGAAAGGAAAAGACAGGCAGGTGAAAGGACAACCCAGGAAAACCTGAAATATTGCAAGTCTTCCTCTATTGCCAAAATACCACGAGACAACCTATCCCACTAAAATATTGGCAGTGGAGGCTGAGGCCAGGTGAGTCCTGGAACTCTCTTTCCTTGCTGAGAGGAGGAGCTGGCTCTGCTTCAGACATGGACCTGCTCCTTTTGGCACACATTTGCAGTGCAATTTTCAGCAGAACAGAATTCCCCTCTAGCAAGGTGCAGGCAGACACCAGACAAGATTAGTTTGAATTTTCCAGCCTCGATGGCATCCAGACCACAGGAAACATCACTGATTATTCCCAGTGGCGGGTTCCTAACCCCAGTGACAGCCCAGCCTCAACCTTGAGGGGGTGTCTGTACTCACAGCCACAGACTCCTCTGGCACACAGAGAGCCCAACACTGAGCTGGGTGACCCCACCAGCACAGGGCACTGCCTGGGTTACATTCTGGTTATTTATGGGTTGTATATTCATCTTAAATGCTGTGTCCAGTTGTGGGACTCTCATAAGAAAGATATTGAGGGGTCAGAGCACGTCCAGAGAAGGGAACAGAGCTGGGGAAGGTCTGGAGCACAGAGAGTGGCTAAGGGAGCTGGGAAAGGGGCTCAGCCTGGAGAAAGGGTGACAGGAGGGGGCAGCTGGAGGGGGCAGATTCTTCTCCCAGGGGACAGGGACAGGATGAAACAGCCTCAAGGTGCACCAGAGAAGGTTCAGGTTAGGCATCAGGCAGAATTTCCTCATGGAAAGGGGTGTCAAGCTTTGGAATGGACTGCCCAGGGAGGTGGTGGAGTCCCCATCCCCAAAAGTGTCCAGGAAGAACTGGACGTGGCACTCAGTTCTCTGGTCTGGTTGACAAGGTGGGGATGGGGCACAGGTTGGACTCACTGATCTTAGAGGGCTTTTCCAACTTAAATGATTTTGGGATTCTGCCCCTGCTTAATTAGCCAGGCTGAGCTCCACTGGGAGATGACACAGCAGGACCTGAGCATGGGATTCACTGCACAGATGCATCAGCTTGGTGAGTTCAGTCTCCAGAAGGTACTGGGTTTATAGACACATTTTTCAGTCAAGATGATGGGAAAGGGGATAGAAAGGAGGGGGTCCTCACCCCTGCATCTTTCTGACAGTACTTACAGCACTCTGCCTTCATTAGGGAGGCTCAGGGCTTGCTGGTGAGCAAATCCACTGCTCAGAGAGCTCAAACTCCACTCCTCTCTCAAACCCTCAGCCACATTCACACTAATGCATTGCTCCTGACTGCACAGGTACTCCCAGCCCTCCTCCAAGCCCTGAGAGCAGGAAAAGCTCACTCCAATAAATGCAAAGCAATTCTGTTCGATTCCACCTTTTAAATGCAACACTTAATTAACTCTACTGGGGCTTCTTTCACTCTCACTGCTTGTGTTTCCATGCCACTGAGGTTAGGAAAACACCTCCTCCCTCTGCACAGAGCGGCCATCCCTGCTCTGTGCTGGCATCACAGGAACCACAGCCCAGGCCCTTGTTGGGCACACAGAGCCCAGCCCCAAACTGTGAGGTTCTTCTTCAGAGACATGGGAGCAGATGGTGGATTTTTACTGCTCTGTCTGAGCCTCGCTTGGACTCCAACCCAGGAACCTCATCAGGCTCTGGGGCTCGAGTGGAACAGCAGAAACCAAGCTGCCAACCCAGTGGATCCAACATTTAGAGTCAGCAATGCTGAACTCTCCAGAAGAAAAGAGAAAGAAAGAAAAGCAGAGATGGGGAGTGGAGGGAACAACCCGAACCAGATGTTTTAAGCAGCTGGCATTGCTGTTTCTCCCAAGATGCTGATGAATGCAAACTCTGAGGCTTGACAGACCCCCATCAGCCGCCCTCTTCCTGCGAACAGAGAATTCAAATCAGCCCTGCTGGATTTAATCATCTTCTCCCCTTAAATAATAAACTGGGGGCAGGACAGGAAAAGGATTTATTCATATCACTAACTGTCAAAAAAAAAATGTTTACTGTGCTAAAATAACCTGCAGTCAGAAAAAAAAAAATAAGACAAACAAAGAGAAAACACTCAGAGGGGAGAGGGAAGTGTGAGAACATCAGCTCTGCATGAGGGACTTGGACATGCCCAAGCTGACATAGAGAGGGGACAGAATGAGCTCTTCCAGCAGATATTAACAGGGAAAGCAGAGCAGGAAGGAAGGGGGAAGCACACTGGTTGGCTAAGCATTAGAGCTGAGCTCTGCTTTTGGGGCAGAACTGAGAACACATTTTTTTTAAGCAGAGTTTGTGGTGTAGCACCAAACTCCAACACAAACTCAACAGGTTGCAGAGTAGCTCCCCACAGCCCTGGCCTGATACCCTGCATGACAGCAGATCACCTTCTCAAAAAACCTTCACAGAGAAGAAAAAAACATATCAGCAGCAGGGTTGCAAGATGCTCCTCCTGCCAGAGAAAAGGTCAGGGGATGCCAGAGGCCTGAGAAATAACAGCAAAAATTCAATGTAGGAGGAAAAACACAGACTTTGAAGCATTACTGAAACAGCCTCCAGCTCCACTACACCAGGCATGAAGCCTTTACAACAGGGCACAAAAAGGGCCCAGAACACAAAAGGCTTGAGCAATCTGGCAGAAGTCCATCAAGGACTATTAAACACGAAGTTACAGATTAACTTTCAGCTCAGAAATCCCCCAGACTGAAAGGGAGCAAGACAGGGGGGTGGGTTCTTTCTTAGGATCCTGCCTCTTGCTGGAGCCCCACCAGGGAACTCAGCACAGCCAGTGGGCACTGCAGGTAAAAGGGCTGAGGGTCACCTTGCACCAGTCCCAAGGAGAGCAGCCCATTAAAGGGGCACCCATGGAGAGCTGTACCCACCCACACCTTGCCCAGAGAAGCTGCTCTCTCCCTGGAAGTGTTCAAGGACCAGCTGGATTGGGTTTGGAACAACCTGGTCTAGCAGGAGGTGTCCCTCCCATGGCAGGGGTGTGAAACAAGATGAACTTTAAGGTGCCTTCCAACCCAAACCATTCTGGGATTCCGTGACATCCAGGACCCCTTCCCCATCTGCAGCACATAAATGGGGGCAGGCACAGAGCAGACCCCACATGGGACATCCCATCATTCAACACACCCATTACAAACATGCTTTGCTGGAGCCCAGCCTTCCAGAGGGCCTTTCCAGGCTGGACATACCACAGTTTTCCAACAGCTTGCAGTGAAAATACCCCAAGCTCCCCTGCAATTTACTTCTGTCATCTCATGCCCACCCAGCCCATCTCCTTTCTGCCATCCTGGTTTTTTTTACTGGTGCTCACAGCAGGAACCCTGTACAGATCAATTTGTTGGTGTTTTGAGCACATTCCCAACCTTTTAGAGCTCTCCTGTGCTATTTCTCAGCCTGGGAGACACTCTGCTGGTGGGATTGAACAGCACAGTGGAGCTGCAGTGGGAGCCAGACCAGGGGCTGACATTCCCAGCTTTAGGCTTAAAAGAAACAGCCACCTGCAGAAAAGAGTCAGCAGGAAAATTGGGCACCAACAGCACAGAATTCCCTGTTCTTACATCCCCTCAGGCTTCCCAGCATCTGGGAATGCCCAGAGGCCTTTCTAGATAAATCAGTGCAAAGGGCAACCTTACCACGGATAATATCAAATAGCTGAACCCAGGAATAATTTGTTTTCTGCCCTAGGTCTGTGACTTTCATCACAAGTCCTTAAGGGACAAATAGTGGAATGAGATTGCCTCCTGTCAGAATTAAATCAGGCTGACTGTTACTAGAAAATGAACCCAACTGCTGCACAATGTCCTTGGACATTCCAGTCTCCTGATCCAGAGGTGGCCCAACAAAGGCACGTGGAGAGCAAGGTGAGATCCAAGAGCCACGGGGAAGCAGATCCAGCCCCTGCCTCATAACTCACTGCAGCAGCAGGATGTCATTCCAGCTCCACCTGCAGGAATTTCTGTCTGTGAGAGAGCCTTGAAGGTTACATGGGGAAGCTGAGGTTGCTGGGGAAGAACAGGCTGCAGGTGAGAGAAGCAGGGAAAGTGGTGAGCCTGGAGGTTGTATGAAAATACCATTAAATAGCTTGGAAAGTCAAGAGGGTTGGGTTTCTTGGCACAATCCCACAGGCAAATGCTGAATGCAGCCTCCCAAGAGTGCCTTCTAGCAACCTCCATGAATCCCCTGCTCCAGCCCATGCTCTTCTTGCATTCAGTCTCCCCACACAGCCAAAGTTTCCAGGAGGAACATTTGCTGAAGCTGGATTTTACAGGAGTATCAGAGAACGTTTGCAAAATGAAATCTGAATTGACAGAAGGGGACGTGCACGATACAATTTATATTTAAAAAAAGTTACTCTTCTAGATCGGGGAATCACAATTGGTGTGTCCTTGCAAAATTATTCACCCCTTTAATTAGAGGTTTTGAGGGGGTGGGAGGTCAGTTAAGTCTCTGTGATGCTTCAAGTAACCTGACATGATTTGGGCATCAAGCTCACATTAAAAGAAGTAGAAATCCAGCTGGTTTCCTAAGTAACCCATCCTATAGAATCATTAGGGTTATAAAAGCACTCCAAGACCAAGTCCAACCCCTAAATAAAGGGGAACACCATTAAGATGTACAAAACAAGACCTTCAGCACTTTCACATCTACAGAAAAACCTCTCAAACTTGTTAGATTTCAGGGGAAAAAAAATCCCAGACGTTCAAATCTGCGCAATTTTTAAAAAAAAAATTATATTTAGATGTTATCTATGTAGCACCAATCACAGTTAGGAAATGCATGAGCACGTTATGGCTCACAGGAGAAATCCCTGCAGGTAAAAAGGATGAAAGACAGGAGAGTTCCCAGCATGGATCCCCAGTCCCAGAGCTGTGCAAGGCATGGAAAGAGCCTAACACAGGAAACAAGGAAATCTGTGACCTTGAGATGAGAACACATCTGTAATATGTCTGTAAAGATGTCAGTCTCCTATTTATATAAAATACCTGTGCAGATAGCCAGGAAGCCATGCATAAAAACCCTGCATCAAGCCTCCTAGAAAACCCTTCATCCAACTTCTCTGCTGCCACCTCCATATCCATCCCTGCCAAAGCAGTACTAAATGCCTCTTTTCCTCCCCACAGTTAAGAATACAAGGCCTAAACACTGGGCATTTTAGCTGAATTATCAGCATTTGCTGTGCTGGGCTTTACCTATGCAGGCAGCAACCACAGGAAAAAAAAAAAGGAAGAAAAAGAGGAAAAATCCTGTACAACTCATTCAAAGTCTGGAAATGCCTCACAGCCCTGGTTGTTACAGAGTGATTTTCTTGTATCTCTCTCTCTTCAAACAGAAAAGCAGCACAATATGGACTAGAGATCTAAAGTGGCAGCTGAGCTGACCAAGAATGTTTGGTGAGGGTAGTACAAGCTCAGCAAAACAAAGACCTTCCTAAATTTGATTGTTTTTACCAGCTTTGAAAACCAAATTGAGGCTTGTAGGAGACTCCAGAGAATATCAGTGATTCAGAGTTCGAAACAAGGCTTTTTGCCCAGACTGGCTTTGCAGGGGTCTTTGAGAGAAAGAGCTGGTAGCAATAACAGATATAAAATATATAACATTAACACGCACACAGGGACAGACTGAACACCAACAGATTGATATTACACCACTTAAATAATGAAGTGCCCTCTACAAAGACAGCATAAATGCAGTCTCAGCCCACAAGGCCAAGCAGGCTCTAGACACACCAGTACTCCTGGAAAATAAGATAGCTTAAATTTCCCCCAGGAACCCGTGTCAAACCGTTCCTGTAGAAAATAAAAAGGTTCCATGGGACACAGCTCGGGTGATTTCTACAGTTCAAGGCAGCTCCTGAAATGTGCAGTTTATTTGCAAGGGCCGTGGGTGCAGGAGCTCTGCTGGAGCTGCCACAGCTCAGAGCATGCCCAGAGAGAGAGAGAGAGAGTACAAGAGATAGAGAGGTAGAGAGAGAGATCGACAGAGCTAAAAGTCTGGTTCCATGATATTCTATCTCTTCTTATACTGAATATGGCAATGGTACAACATCCAATCAATAGAAGACAGAAATCCTTATAGAATTTACATACAACCTATCAAAACTACTACATTACCATACTGTGTTACATTTCAACTCCTAAAATCTACTTTCTAAAACTACTTTTTCCTTCCCTGCCATGCTGGCAGGGTTTCTCTGACCCTTGGACTTCTCTGTTTGCTGAAGCATCCTCTTCTCTGCCAAAGCCATTGTTCAATGCAGAGGGATTCTCCTTCAGCTGGCCAGCCCATTGTTTTTTGGTTGTACAGTAACTCACAGCTCGGTATCTCATATCTCAGAGCCAGCTTTCATTTCTATTTCACTGACAGGTTTCATATTTTCAGAATCTTTTGCCAAGCAGTCATATTTATAAGGTTTCCCTATTTCATCCTCACCAACAGTTCCTGTTCGACAGACACCTCCAAATGCCATTGAAAAGCCAACAGGGAGCACCAGGGTGGATACAAGGACAGATTCCAGCAGTTTGTGTTTCACACCTTCCCAGCCTGGAGCTCTGAGCAAGCTGGTCTAGTGGAAGGTGCCACTGCCCAGGGAGATAAGCTTTAGAGTCCCTCCCAACCCAAATCATGAGTCCATCATTTCCCAGTGCTTTCCCTCAGGAGGGACCTCTCCCATTGCCTTTGATCACTGGGACTCTGCTCTGGAAAACAACAGCATGAGGTGAGGCTTTGAGAAAGCATCAGCTCAGGTCTCTCAATACCTTTTATGACAGATCCACCTTCCAGTTGCTGCACTGAGCCACATCCACACCCTTTAGTGTTTCAGGAGCATCAACAGGTCACAGACACTCTGGGGAAAAAAAAAAAAGTCAAAAGACCTTTTGCAAGGAGAGAAACAGTTCTGGGAGAGAAGTCCAACCAACATCCAAAGAACTCCTCTGTTCCCTGGTCTGCTCCAGCACAGCTTCACCAAGAGCTTGGTTACCCCATGGATGGGTTGGGCAGAGGTGAGGATGTCTGCCAGGACAGACCCCTGTCACCCTCCCGGGGTCACCCCTCCCGAGGAAGCACACACCATTATGAAGGATCAATTACAACCAGCAGGAGAAGCTGCAATTCCACCCAGTATTCAACTTTTCCATCCCAGTGTTCCTGAGGTTTTTTTTAGGATTGGTACTTTTTGCCTGTGAGCAACAATAAAACTACTGATTAAACTTGAAAGTGGGACTGTCTTTGAACCAGAGGAGAGGCACAGCAGGGGAAGGGATGCATTATTTAAAGGAGGGTTTGTGTTTTCTACCCCAGCAGCCACCACAAGATTTACCAGGCAAAGCACGGTACTACTACAGAGTCAAAATCCGAGTGCCCGAAGATGAACATTCCATGGTAATGCATGCCTGAATAATCCCTTTATTACACCTTCTGATTGTAACTTTAACAAGGAACAAGTTTTACAGCTAATATTTTGGAGAACTGCAACAGGGTTTTTTTTATGGCATGCCAGGAATTCACGGGAGAACGAGTCTCACCTAAGTTTACTTCTTCCATCAGGGGACTAAATAGATTTTTCACATAAAATTACCTATCACATGCTGCCTGTAAAAAGATGTGGCTGTAAACATCCTGGTTTTAACCTCAGGGCTGGAAGCGAGCATCTCAAGGAGCAAAAAATTCCTACAGGAAACCTGTCTGGCAAGCTCTTCCTTCCCTGGAGTGGCATCCCGGGCACCTCCAGCCCCCTGCCAGCTGCTGGAGCAGGGTGGTGCTGTGGATGTGCATCGAGCACTGCCAGGCTCTGTGTGTGTTTGCCCGTCCTTTAAAGTCAACGTCTCTCACTTCTTTTTTTTCCTTTTAAATCAAAGAAGAATTAACCTTTGGGGGAGGAAAAATAAATTAAAAAAACACATGGCCCATCTCCTGCAGTGTTGACACAATAGTTTTCATTTGCAAGCAAATGGAAGTTGAACTTAAACGTCAAATATTCATTTATCAGCATTAACCCAGCTGCTCCTTCCCTCTTTGTCCTCATTCACTCAGGCATTTTTCTTGTTTGCCGTTCAGTGGGCTCATGAGTGCAAGTGTAGAGTCATTTTCGTGCCGCAGATTACCCCCTGAACTCCTCTGATCCACCACTTATCCCCGTGACAGGATTGCCAGTTCTAGGCAACATTTAAAAAAAAAAAATAGACTCGGACATTCAAAAAGGCTGTCATCCAGGGAGATCCATCCTCATCAGCGGCAAGCCCCGCAGAATCTGTTCTTCGTTCCTTTTTCATTTGGAAACGTCAATGCGTGTTGTCAGAGCGCAATTGTTTTCCTTAATCATCCGCAGCAGTGAAGTACAAAGTACTCACTTTGAAAAGTCACTTGGCTTTATTCATACCCCACTCCATTTCAAGAGGATGCTTTCCAGGCTGGCTGGGCCGTCGGGAATCAAAGGCTTGTACACTCATCTTCTGTAGGAGCGATAAAGATCCTTCCACTGGGAAATTCGGGTTTCTTTTCCTATGGTTGCTGCTGAAGGAAAGGTGCAAGCACAAGGACACATCCCAGGAGGTGTCGGAGAAACCTTAAGGAAAAGCCATCAAGAATCCGCCACCAAGAATCCCGGGCATCCTTTAAACTTTAAATGCAGCAGGTAGAAAAAGAAGCGGGGTTTTGTCGCTGTCTCGATTTCCGTGGAAGCCAGAAAGGCGAGCTGCAGAACGCCGGGGGTTTATCGCTCTCCAGAGCTGTTCCTCCTGCAACAAGCTACTCACAATCTTTTCAGTTCAGTAATTGTTGGGGGTTTTTTTCCCCCAGCAATCACAAAGAAAAGCTGCTGAAAGGTGCAGGCAATAGACTTCTTAAAGAGCTGTTGACAACTCCCAGGAAACTTTTACATTTCGAATGCATTCTGCCCACATTCCCTGTATTTTCTGTGGTTCTTAAGTTCCTCAACTTAGCACACAAAGCTATTTGCATAAAAATAACATCTCGAGAGTTTCTTACAGAAGACATACAATACCTACCCTTAAAAAAGAAAAAATACACCATATAATTGTTGAATTATGTGTTGAACACCTCGGGTAGCTGGGCTAAGAGGAGAACGAAGCACAAAACTGATTGCAAACTTTTATTTTTTTTCCATTTTAGATCCCATCGAGTTCTCATACTCCAGCTGCCACTCACAATGGTATTCCTGGATACCTTAATCTACTGCCGTTATCATTCTCTAAAGGCAAGAAGCGCTTTGGTTAAGGCAAAGACAAATTAATTTAATGGCTTCACCGTCTGTGTTCCTAAAAATACATGTAGATTTCCTCTTGACCTGCAGAGAGAAAATTCTGTATTGACATATTATTGAATAAACCCACTCCTGATGAAAGATCCCATCTGATGAGCACCTTTTTCCCAAAGTCACAGAGAAATGGCTGGAATCTGTGATGCACCACACAGGTCAGCTGAGCGTTGACTGCGAGATTAAATCTCTTTCTAGAGGAGATGATCCTCACTAAATTCACCAGACTACAAATTTCACCATGATAAATTGTACTGGGTAGCCAGCAACTTTCACCTAAGGATGCTGCACTTCCATTCAGCATCTTAAATTACACCAGGCAGTAAAAACAGGACAGTTCAACATGCTCCAGATTAAACACAAAAAAGAAAAAGCCAGAGGATGTGTTTACCAAATTTTACACTTGCTAGTGTTTCTGGGTGAAAGTCTCACAAAGAGATTGCTCCTAATGCTGGATGTTGGGATGAGCAAGGTATTTTCCAAGTATTTTACTTGCTTAGGTCCTGGAGTCCACATTTCTGCTTCAGAATTCCTAGTAAAGAAGAGGTATCTGGCCTCAAGCTGTGCCAGGGGAGGTTCAGGTTGGACATCAGGAAGAATTTCTTCACAGAAAGGGTTGTTAAAAAATGGAAGGGGTTGCCCAGGGAGGTAGTGGAGAGAGCATCCTTGGAGGTATTCAACAGTTTGTGGCACTCAGTGCTCTGGTCTAGTTGACCAAAAAAAACCCAAACAACCCTACAAAAAAAAAATCACCTAAACTAAAGTTTCTAACCTACTTTTGACATTATCCAGCACATCATCACACAAATTCATTGAAAAAAAATAAAAAATGACAAGGTCACCTCCAAACGACTCTTAAAGTCACCTGCAAACAACTCCTAAGTAGCTATTCTCATGCAAGTGTTTGTGTGCACAAATGCCAGAAAAACACAAATAACAAGAAGTATTAAAATCATTGCAAGTAAAAGAGCTCTCTCCCACGAGGCAGTAGGAGGTTTTTATTTTCCAACACTTCTGACTGTTATTGCAAAGGCAGGAAGAAAAGACAAATTAGAAAGATGAGAAGGCAGCAAAGCACAAGGTCAGCAATAATGTGACTCCGAGGTATTATTGAATTCAGTCAAGGTTAATCACAAGAG
Organism: Lanius collurio; assembly: GCA_020086605.1. NCBI lineage: Eukaryota > Metazoa > Chordata > Aves > Passeriformes > Laniidae > Lanius > Lanius collurio. Next base: position 1,068,332 of record JACBWW010000010.1, on the reverse strand, counting down.
CCAAGTTTTTACCTTGGTGCCTTCACCAGGTGCCTAAACGTGATGTAAGGATCCAGCCCAAGAAACATTAGATTCTCTCATTTCTGCCTCACGGAGAAGTATTTGCAAGACCCTGGTTAATTAAACTAATAAACCACAAGTGAAAGCCTGGCCTCGTGCCCCTTTTTGACAAACACATCGTGCAGGGGTGTC
>JACBWW010000010.1:990259-1068130 GCA_020086605.1 Lanius collurio | reverse complement strand
ACCAGTTCCATCTGGGTGGATGCACCTCAGGCACCACTGCTGCCCCTGCCACCTCACTATCCTGGTTATTTAGGGCTGAGGGAAGATCCTGGACCTTCCTCACTGCATTTTAAGTGCTCAGAGCTTCACGTTTCATTAGTGGTGACTCTTCCCTGTCATTACCTTCTGCTCCAATTTCTGTATCCAGATCTCTTCCATCCATTTACTCCAATCCCTGACCCCTCATCTTTTGATGCAACACACAACTAATTCTTTTCAAGAGCCTCTTTCCTTCTGCCAAAGAGCTCTCCAGGAGCAGCTTTGTGTCACTGCCAAGCCCATTCAAAGGACCCTTCACACACTTATCCTGAAGATCTCTTTCAATCAGTTATCTTCGTGGAAGGGCTCTTGTCCACACGTGCTTCAGGCTCTCATGCTCTCCCTACAAAACCTCTCAGTGCCTCCAGAGCGGGGTTTATGGACCAATGTGCATTAATCTTTCCTCTCAAAAACCTGAATATGAAAAACCAGCATTATCCCAAAGGCCTAATAACCAGTAGAGAGCAGGAGGAACGGCTGCAGCCTCGCAGAGTGCTGAGCTGCCTTCTTGGGATGCTTGGATGAGGGAAATAAGCACAGAAGTATTTTCAAAGAGTGCTCCTTCATCTCTCTCAAAACTACCAATAATCAGGAGCTAATTTTCTCTGTCCTCTTAGAGCTTGTTTGACTTCTTGAAAAATTAATGCCTGTCCTTAAGGTTAGGCTGATAGAAACACCAGTGATTTTTCAATAGCTCAGCTTCAGGCTTCTAGAACAGCAAAATTATCATCACGTATCATTAGGTTACACAGAAATTTCATTATTTAAAGCAAAAAGAATATGCATTAATATTCTCTGTGACAAATGCAGAAGCACATCTGATAGAATCATACAATATCCAGAGCTAGAAGGACCCACAAGGATCTTGAAGTCCAACTCCCCAACAATCCCACCCTGTGCCTGAAGAGCATTGTCCAAATGCTCCTTGAACTCTGGCAGGTTTGGGGACATGACCATTCCCTGGGGAGCCTGTTCAGTGTCTGACCACCCCACTTCACTCTTCTGGATACAAATATTTTGTAAAAAAAGCCTGAACTCTTCTGTACTATCAACATTATCCAAAACATGGATCAAATTGGAGCTGTGGCAAAGGAGCAGCACCACAGAATCACACATAGTTTACTTCTCACCTGCCCCCACACATCTAAACTTTAATCATTACCAGTGCCCTGCTGGAAAGGTGTGGAGGAAATGGCAGCATTCAGATTCTGGGTTTAAAACATTTGCTGCCCCACACTACATGGCCCTTTCCTTAGAGATGCATCCATGCTTTGGGGAGGGGAAAAAAGGTCTGAAGACATTAAATGCATGCTCTGCCAGCCACACCAGCCCACAGCGCAGGACGATGACAAACCACCCACCCCACTGCATTCCACTGATGAGCCCCAAACTGCAAAAATTGAGGCTGTGCAAACCACCCTGCCGTGAGCCCTGGCAGCCCCACAGGACACTCAGAGCACTGAGAGGGGTGTGAGGGATGTGCCCCCCACGCTCACCCAGCCTGGGGCTGACACTCTCCCCATGCTGAGGAAAAGGGGGTGTCTCAGCCCTCCATTTCAGAAGCAAGAAGTAGAAAAAGGGACAAGGCTGCAATTATTGTTGGAGGTTTCAGAACTGGGAGGGATGGGGAGGCTGGAAAATGTCACAGATTTCTTTCGGACGTGACACAGGCTGGCTTGTGGGCAAATTAACACAACCGGGAGGATTCGCTCAGGCTCATCAGGGTAATGAAATGTGATATCCACTGGAGAAAGCAGGGGCAGGGACAGCTCCGCTTTGCTGTAGCAGCGATGCCCTTTAGACTAAAGACTCCCTGGTGAAATGCAAAACAACTCTGGGACAGAGTGTATTCCATCAGGATCCAAGGATAGCAAACCATAACCTCCTAAGTACATGTCTTCTGCTTATTTCTGTGCTGCAGGATGTGCCTAAGAGTATTTGGGGAGCAGGCACTCAGAAAACACTGCCATTTTCTTTTCCTCCTCCCTAACAGTCCTGTTGGGTCCAGAACAAAAGGTCTCAACCCAAAAATCCTTGCTGACTACACATGCACAGGCCACGTTTATCAGCCACAGGTTCTTTAAAACTGACCTGCAGCAACTGCTGGACCACGCAGGGAGGCAAATTCACCTGGCAAACAACTCCTCCCATCCAGACAACTCTTTTCTCCTCCAGATAAACCTAAACCTGCCAGCACACACTTCCTGTGAGGACAGATAAGTTTCAGCTTCTTTATACCCTCCTGTTTGAGACCACTGGATGGTGGGCTGTGTCATCTCAGGACCAGCAAGGAAATATTCCTTGCTAACAAGAGGGACTGCCATTCCCACCTCTTCAGAAATGCTTTTTGATGCTGTCCCTACCTCTGCTCCCATGGCACATCCTTTTAACAGCTCCCAGCCCTCATGACTCTCTCCAGGCTTGCAGATGAAGACTAATCTTTTGAAGCATTATAGTTTTTCTGCAAAACAGCCTTACTTCAGGGCCCTCTGCCTTGCCCTTACCTCCCCATCTTCTCATTACAACCAAATTAATTTTTCTATAAGCAGGACTGCTGGAAAACTCTTTTAGAGGAACTTCAGGGAGATCCTAGGAAAGGTTCTCCAAAACAGCTCTATTCTTGCCCTAATATGGTTTGAGCATTACACACACATAGGGAGTAGAAAAATTCCCAGGACCCTGTAGATAACATCACCTGAGAGCTCCTCTGCGAGTCTGCTGTAGCTCTGAGTAAAAGGAAGTCACCAGACCTAGGGAGAGGAAAAAAAAACAGCTTTAACTTCACTTTTCACACTTTCCTTCACAGAGGAAATGCTGCATTAAGATGTTGGGTGAAGCATAACACATCCCACACTTCCCCTCTCAGCTTGAAATGTGTAGCCCTCTGTTACAGAATCCCAAATTGCTGTGCTTGGGCAGGTGATTCATTTGTTAAATAATTTCTTTGGTGCTGCCCAGACTTGAATTAATTTTAGTGGATCTATAACCAAAGATGCCAACCCTTGCCCCTGAAAGCCTGAGCTGCTGTGATATTCTGTTTTCCCTGAGACTGTTGCCTCAAAACCATCTTCTTGTCCTTGGTACCAGCAACACACAGACATTTGTTTCTCCAAGCATCTTGTTTTGTTTTTTTTTTAAGGGCTTTAAATAAGCTTTTGCAAAACCGTTGACTTTGCAAACAAAGTTTCCACACGGAGCAATTTATCTGCTGCGTGGCATCTTAATTTGGATGTGTGTTTTAAGACGGGTTCTGCAGGCAGCCAGGCTTTGGGAAGTTACATAAATCAGGACATTCACGTCTGTATGTGCTAACAAGGAATGAATGCCTCTTTCCCTTCCAGTTAGCATTTGTGTGTGTCACCAGTGCCACTCCCTCTCCCCACCTTTCCCTCTGTCTTCAGGATAAGGCCACGGAAATTGTCATATTGAATTACACTGATAAACCACCCTATCTGGTGCCCTCTCTCCAGTCATACCCCCACACCAGCTGCTCCGGATTTAACACTGCTGCTAATTGACAGTGATGGAACAGCACCACCACGAGGGACAGATTTCCTTTGCATTAGGGGCCCCCTCCTTTCCTTCTGCTTTTTATCACGTGGATTTTCATCCTCCCTTACAGACCTGTGAATGTTGTACTCTGAGAACATCTGATGTGGGATTTTTGGGAAGGATATGGCAATATCAGCCACAAAGATGGTCCCAGGGCTGGAGCACCTCGGCCACAAAGACAGGCTGGGAGACCTGGCACTGGTTTGCCTGGAGAAGACTCCAGGGAGACCAGAGAGCCCCTTCCAGTGCCTAAATGGAAGTGCATAAAAAGGAGGGAGAGTGACTTTTTATATGGGTTGATAGTGACAAGGAGCAATGATTTTTAACTGACAGAGGGAGGTTTAGACAGGATGTTAGAAAGAAATTGTTCCCTGTGAGGCCCTGGCACAAGTCACCAGAGAAGCTGTGGCTGCCCCATACCTGGAAGTGTTCCAGGCCAGGTTGGATGGGGCCTGGAGCAACCTGGGGTAGTGGAAAGTGTCCCTGCCCATGGCAGGAGGGCAGAAAAAGATGGTCTGCAATGTCCCTTTCAACCCAAACTGTTCTGTGATTCCAGCAAGGAGTTTTGCAGTTTGGCACATTAACTGAATGAACAGCTATTGATTCCTGTATTGCCCCTCAGCTGCAGGTGACCAGCTCTTAAACATCCCAAAAAGGGCTACCTTCACAAGGGCACAGGGCAACTTGCCAGCATCATTCAGTGACCCGAACATCTCAGTTATGTTCTGTCTCTTCTGCAAACGGGAACAGTCCTTGCAACTAAAGCAGCCTCAGGAAGGACAATTTAAAAAATGTGACACTTGCTGCAGCAGGGAAACCTTGCCTTGCCTCTAATCCCTGTCAGAGCCTATCTCCCCAAACCTTCTGTTGGTGCTGGATCTCCCTTCCTACCCGCTGGAGGCTCCAGGAAACGTGCCAGCTCCCAGGGATAGGTGCAAGACCTCCTCCCACCCCGAGGCAAGGAAAGAAGAAGCCAGGCCAGACTCAGCCCAGCTGGAAATCTTCCTCCTGTGCACTGGGCATGCACACAGCCCTGTGACTCAGATGAACAAAACCCATGGATAATTGGATGTTGCAGGGATCCCACAGCAATGAAGGGATGGGCTGCCTTGCAGAGTTCAGCTTTATCCCTCGGCCAGGAAATTTGAGGCATAATTAAAATGAAATGTTGGTGTCTGTGTTGTACGTTGAAATATTGATGAAGGGATGCATAAAGCATTTTATGAATGCAGTCTTCCATTTTGTGATTTACTGCCCCCAAACATCACTTTCACAGAACCTATTTGGGAAAAAACGGGGAGAGATGAAAGAGCGATAGGGGTTTTATTGCTGCAGAAAATGGGAAGGGAATTGGACAAAGTTAAATACAATGTATTGAGATAGTCTTTGGCTCTGAACTTTGGATACAGCAGGAGCTCACTACCACCTGGAAAAGGTCCTCTGAGGTCTATGGAAATTTTTTTTCCCCTTTCCTTGTGCCATAGCAATGCTGGGAAGGGGCTACACTGCTTTTAACTGGAGTTAAAAAGAGGTCACGCCCCTATTTATAAAGAGATTTGGAGTGAAGTACTCGAAGCTGTGTGGGATGGCACAGGAAGGACTCTCCATCACCTTTACCTGCCACCCTGTCTTTATTACTTAGCCCTACCAAGTACAGTTCAGCCACAGGGAACTCTGGCTCCATCCTTATTTCAAAAAAGGGAATGAGGGAATATTCAGTGAGTATTTAATCAATGACTTCGTTACAGCACAGGCTAAGACAGAGGCTTTGCTGTAGCAACAGCAGCAGCTAATTCTGCCTTAAGTTTATTTGCCACAGAAATGAGTAGCAAATTTGCCTCCAGGATGAGAGGGATCCCAAATCTGAGTCAAAGACAAGGCATGCACTGAAACACTTGAGTCTGTAAGTTGGCACTCAACCTACCCAATCCCAGGCTCCTTGCTCCCAGTCCCAGCCACTGCCAGGTCCAGCTGAGGTCGTGGACAGACCCTGGTGGAGCAATTCAACACACCCAGGGTGTGAGATAAGGTGCCCAAATTCTGCACTTCAAGGGTCCCTGCTGGTTTGGGCTCAGCCCAGCTCCTACAGCTGGAATATTCTCTTGCTACTTGATGAAGGCATAACCTTGTCTCATTTATTTTAATTCTCATTTCTTCAAAATATGAAGTTCATTAGTCATCAGCTTTACATTTTCTACCTATGTTTCTTTCAAGTTCCATTTCCTCTGCTAAGCTTAAGAATTTGGCTTTCTGAGCCAACTTAAAACCTTTAAATTTTGACCGTTCCCTTGAATTCAACTGTTTACAGGTACAGCTTTGAACCCCTGGCACAAACCAGCTGTTGTCCTACAAGCTGAGGCAGAAGAGTTAAAAAACAGAAGCAAAACCAACCACACTGAATATTCAAAGCTGGCTGGGTGGAAGAGCCTTTACTAATTACTTATCTGGTGAAAATACCTTTCATTTTAAGGTATGAGTCTTTTTTAACATAGAGATGGGATTCATCCAACAGGGCAACTTCCTTGTAAGATGAATTTTTATATTCCACACTCCCTTTACAAGTAATTCACTCAGAGCCATGCAACAAAATACTTTATGAAGCCCCTCAATTTACTGGTTCCTCAGCAGAAAATATCAGCAAGAGCTCTGTGGAAAATTAAATATATGCACATATTGAGAAAAACAGTAAGTGATAGATACCACTCAATGAAGTTTTATGTGACCAATTGCTGCTGGTGGATATGTGATTTAAAGGTTGCATTAAATATCTGAAGCTTTAACTAATCACTGTATAAATAACTTACAGTGGTGGCTCCAGGCAAACGACTGATTTTCATCTTCTCAGCAGACCTGTATGAACAGAGGTGGATTCAAATTAAGATCTACTGGAGGAAAGAAGAAAAAAACTAATTCTAGGAACACTGTTGGAAAACCAGAGAGCAAGCCTGAGTACAGTAGCCTGCAAGGAGCAAAAATATAATCTGTTTTTCTTCTCCAACACCCACAGCACCACAGGAAGTAAGGCCCAAAAGGGAAATTATCCACTGCATAATCCTTCTCTGGGGCATCCATGGGACTGTTAAAAGCAGAAAAATCCACCACCCCCAGGACATTCATGGGGATTGGAGGATCACATTGTGTAACCCAAAGCAGGGGACAAACTTCAGCATCTCAGGAGGTCTCAGTTGTTGTAGTGAGGGGAATCCTTACAACAAGTGTAAGACAGTGATGGACTTGGAAGGAAAGATGAAGCGATATTTCTGTAGATGTTCAGAGATTATTTTATTCCTCCAGCTGCATGGCTGGAGTTCCCAGGCAGCCCCCAGTCATGGGACCCTCTCTCTCTTCCCAGGCCCTGGCACACCCAAACCAATCAATCAGGAACAGGTATGGGGCACAGGTGACATGGGGACAGGGACAGACCCGTACCCTGCAGGGTCCCTCCCACGGGGATTTCAGGGGAGAGGCACCTCCACAATTCACCCTTTCTTATTAAATAAAGAACATTGAAAACAGTTGGATAATCAACAAAACAATTTCAAAGGAAAGGAAAGCACTATCTTGAGTCTCCAAATGTCCAAGCAGATTTTCTTTGGAGCATCAGAAGGGAGACAGGACTTGAGCATGATACAGATGGAAACTGTCAGTAGAGGATTTTCCTTTTTGTACCTGTTGGAATCTTAGAAAATGACAGTTAATTTCTTCCCTCCCTCCTTTTCATCCCCCCCATCGGCATTGCAAAGGGATTAATGGCAAATGGAACAGTACCTTTAGAAATTGTTTTCAGGGATGAAATGTCCCATATCTCTACCATTTGTTGTAATGAGGAATCCTTACAACATGTATATGACAGTGATGAACTTGTAAGGAAAGATGAAGTGATATTTCTGTAGATGTTCAGAGATGATTTATTCCTCCAGCCACATGGTTGGAGTGCCCAGGCAGACCCCAGTCATGTGACCCTCTCTCCTCCTGGGCACCCAAACCACCCATCAGGAACAGGTATGGGGCACAGGTGACATGGGGACAGGGACAGACCCGTACCCTGCAGCGTCCCTCTCCCAGGATTTCAGGGGACGGCACTTCCACACTCACTGACTCCTTTTAGCTCTTCAATTTAAGTCATTTTAATCTGACAAAAGGAAGAATTGCTTCAGGGCAGATTCACCTGGCAGGAAGGAAATTACACGACTTCCCAACAGGACCAAGTGTTTGCCATATTGCAGGAATGTTCAGGAAATAACCTCATGGGTGAGCAAGGACAGCAACACCCTCTCATTTTGAGCAGCAAGGGTGAGCACGCAGCCATGGCTTCCCAGGAAAACACCAGATGTTTGGCTGGGTCAGGAAACATTTCCAAAGCATCTAACTCCTCCTGCCCAGTTTGGAGGTTATGCAAAGAGTTTTGGACAATTTAGGATTACCTGTGTGCACATGTGGCTCCACCACTGGCCAAGTCAGTTGTTAGGAGGAAGAAGGCAATTCGGACCTCGATAAATATTGCCCTTCACTTTCTCTCCTTCGTGACCCAAGAGACATTCTTGGATTCCTTAAAAACAAGGATAATCATATATTATTTACCACTTTTAAAGAGCATCCTGTCTCCTTTTTCCCCAAGGAGAGTCACTTGGGATTAGGAGAGGAGCTGAAGCTACTGGCCATCTTCTCCTTTAACCAACACACAAGGGGCAGGGAGGAGAAGAAAGAAAAATACCATCAAGGTCAGCTTTCACTAGGATGAGGAAGGAAAGTGCCTTTTTACTGTCCCTTTTGGCTCCTGCTCCTGATGTTGAAAGCCAAGAGCTAACAAAGATAGATGGTTTCATCCATACTGTTGGGGTCTGGACACTAATGAATATTATTTAATGGTCAAGAGCTGTCACAGGGCACATTGATTAATTAGCAGAGTTAGGAGGAGACTGACTCCACCAGCACATCAGCTACTAATAATAGAAGCCAAAACAGTCAGGAAGCATAACCAAAAGGATGAGGCAACTGCAGGCTCTCAGCTCACCTTCACCACAAGAAACTACGGCAAAAAACTCTTCCAGAGGGATTTTTTGCATTTCCCACCTCCTGCTAGGAAGAGGTGTGTTGTTACAGGGCCAAGTGTCCTCAGGAAGGACCAGTGGGGGCAGAAGTGAATGATCCATGATTGTGGCCATGGAATCAACAATCCCACAACAAGCAGCTTTTTATAGAAGTTTTCTACACTCCTGTAAAACAAACCAAAACACAAATTAACAAAAGTGACCCCTTGGAGAGGGGAGCTGCACTTAAGATAAGCTTCCCAGGTGCCTGAAGGAGTACAAGGAATGATGATGAAATAGCTATATCAAATGTACACACATTTGTTAGAGCACACACTGGCACAGCTGGAGACACTGACAGCTCTGCAGAGTAAGTCTAATTTCTAAGCACTGAAAATCATCTTGGTAGAAGGCTTAGGGGTAAAAATTATCCAGCCAATCCGACAGAGTGGTCATAATTTTGGCATCTAACATCTCAGTCATGCCTGAACCACAAATTATATTTCTGCAACAGCAGAAAGCAGAGGTTTTCATGCTTTTTGTTGATGCAGCAGACTTATCACTGGCTAACAGAGGTTAGGAAAACAAGACAGGTGGGTTCTGCACTACGCTTACAGCCAGTGAAGACAGAGGCACAGGGCAAAGAGGGGAAAGAGCCTGACCTGTTCCCCACAAGCTCTAAAATACCCTTTCTGGAGCTCTGTAAGGAAAAACCACAATTCTACGCACTCAAGCGCGACTAAATCTGCCAGCAGTGTAACTGGAAGAAATAAAAGCCAATCTAGTACCCCTTAAACTAAAACTGGAGTATATCTCAGGTTGTCATTCAAATTTCATCAGAAGATGGTACCACAAAAACAGCAAGAAACCTCCCCAACTCCTCCCTCCTGGTTGGTGACTTCTGGCAATGAACACCCAAAAGGTGCCCCAGAACCACAGCACCTACAGTCAGGTTTTTCTGGTTTGTAACCCACAAACCAGCAGGTTTGTAGCAGATATTTTAAAGCATTAATTAATGAAAGCTATGCACCATTAATCAAAATGGGAGCCTGATGCTGCAGTCCACACCTAAGCTCCAGACACCACAATTCAGATCCCAAATTTTGCTGGGCAGATGAAGCAGATAAGAGACACTGGGTGGGTTCTCTCACTCCTTCCCCCTCACAACAGCCATGTCTGTGAACTGGAGAACTGCAGCAGCACCAGGAGGCTGGCCAAAATTGCAATTGCTTTCAAATATCACAGGTCTCCCTCCTGCCCTGTGCTGAGTTTGCCCACAAAAGCAAGACTGAGTTTCCAAAGAGCTATTGGGGTGAGGCACTCTCAAAGCCTTCAGCTGATTTAAGGCACTTCTCAATCATATAAACCCTCAGTTGCCTGCTTAAGAAGGCAGAGCAGCTGCAGTCACCAAGCTTGAGTGAATCGGCCTCACCTGCTCCATTGTGCTTCAGAAGAGACAGCTGAGTTATCACAGAGCTCCTTTGTGGCCTCAGGCTCAGGTCTGCAGCAGCACCACCATCAGAACCTGTATTTATTTCCATGCTGGGCATTTATTATAAACTGCTACTTGAAACATGGAGAAAAACACTCCCTTTGCTGACTGATGCCACTGCTACTGCCCACAGTGGCTTTTTGATCCTGCTGGCTTTGGTCCTTGATGTCATGGTGGTCGATATCACAATCTCCCACTTGCCCTGGAGCCCTTCATCCTTTTTGGTTTTACAATGAGAATAGGAGTTTGGGGAGAAAGGTTCCTGCTCTCCCTCTTCTGCCCTTGGCCACTGGGTCTGTTTTTTCTTTACTTTGCAGGCAGTTTGTCCAAAGCCACTCATGAGTTCTCCTGGGCCTGATGATACACCAGAGGTAGACTCCCCAATACACCCTCACAATGGAAACCCTCCCATCCCATGGACAAACACTGTCTGCCCCTGTGGGACACACTCCTGCTCCTCTCCTTCCCTTTGTGTGACCAGCATGAGGACCAACTTCTCCAAAGACAAACACCTTCTGAGGGGCCCATGCCTGAGAGAAATCCTACAAGATACAGGACCCTAGAATGGTTTGGGTTGGAAAGGACCTTAAAGATCATCCAGCTATACCCCATGCAGGGACACCTTCCACTAGACCAGCTTGTTCCAAGCCCCATCCAGCCTGGCCTTGGACACCTCTAGGGATGGGACAGCCACAGCTTCTCTGGGCAACCTGTGCCAGGACCTCACCACCCTCGCAGGGAACAATTTCTGCCCAATAGCTCATCTAAATCTTCCTAACATCTAATCTAAATCTTCCAGAAAACACTCGGGTCTCTTTCCCTGCACTACAACACTGTCACCGACATCTTCACCCCCCTGGTGCCTCGAGCAGGCAGCAGCAGCAGTTCCCACTGAAAGCTCTCTTGCCCCAGGACATTAGCTCTGAGATGATAGCACAGGACAGCTGGTGCCACCAAGCAGTGGCCTCCAGGAGCTCACAGCACCAGCTATTTCCTGCTCTGGGTCAGAAACAATCACATCCCTTTCTCCTTCCTCCCCTCCAGCTTCAACACTTCAGCTTTGCAAGGTCATAAACACTGAGGAATACTTTCCAAGATGAGTCCAAGGCACTACTCAGACAACCTTCAACAGCACTTCAGAGGGATGTCAGCAGAAGTCCACGAGCTGGAACAAACCACCGTGAGCGACAAGTCCCTCCCTTTGAGCCTAAAACCCTTCCAAGCAGCACGAAGCTATCACAGAGGGAAACAGAGCTGGCTGAAATCACACACAGCTCCATTCTGCTGGAGCACATCCACAAACGTCCCAGCCCAGGCTGTGAATCAATGGCACTTTGTAGTATTTCTTCTCTCCCCTCCTCACCGTGCCTGCCTCAGGAATTCTTTATCCACAGACTCTGAAGCAAGCTGCCACATTACCTAATTCGCTACCCCCAGCAGGTGAGGCACAGCGGCATTTTGGGTTCTTAGGATTGCCACGTACACAATTTTCCCATTAATTTTGATCCTGCTTCGAACAAACAGTGCAGACAGAATGGTCCAGTGGTCCTTCCCACTAATAGCAAAAACAAGCAGAGCAGACAAATCCAGTTTCTGAGGAGCAGCACAAAGCTCGTTAGGCTGGGGAGGAAGAGAGGTGGTAATGCAAATAAGAGAGTAACCTCATCAAAAGAGTGTGTTTAATGGCTAACAAGGGGGAAAAAAGTCAGTGCTGCACCTGACATGAATATCATGAGTTTCCAGTAGCAGGTTCTGCACTAGGAAAAATGCAAAATTTGGCAATGTATCTCCAGCAGCTCCCCGTATACCGCGCTCCATGCCCGGATCCTACCCTGTGCGTCCAGCAGTGCGCTTCCACCCCTCCCCAGCACACCCACCACCCTCCTGGGAGGGCTGCCGATGACGCTGAGCACACTCCCACACACAATCCGTGACAGACAGGTACACCCCCAGCCAGCGGGGGACCATTTATCACAAAAAAAAAAAAACCAAAACCTAAAAAATTAAAATTAAAAAAAAAAAAAATAAAAAAAAATTACTCGGTCTGCTTTCTCAGCCTTGATCCCAGGGAAAAAAGAAACAAACAAACTAATAAACCAACCAAAAAAACCCCAACAGCAACACTACTATGAAACAGCACCCAAAAGCAGATTTAGGAAATAAAAATTCACAACTCTACCATACAGCAAAGCTCCTGGAGTTGGCCCCTGTCCCGTTTAGCACCTCATCCCGTGCCACGGCGCATGAGCTGCTTCTCTGTCTCCAAGGAAATCGCTGCCTTAGCCTATCTTTTCTCCTCTCACCACGTTCTGGATGTTACGGTCCCTCCTTCCTTCTAAACCATCCCCAGGTGTTAAATACCTCACTAATCTCTGAGCAACTGTTCTCACCTGTGGCTTTGGAGCCTGATGTTTCTGGTTCTAATCGAAGGGTTTGTTCACCCAAAAGCTTCCCTACCTTCTCTAATCCTGCCCAATAAAACGTTTGTACAGACAGATCTCACCTTTACATCCAGGGCCCCTCTCCTGTCCCCTTACTGCTTTTTTTTTCTGCAATTGCAAAGATGGGAATAAAACCTGAGGACTTCCAGGAGTTGAAAACAGCAATGGCAGCCAAATTATATGGGGACAAGATTTTAGCAGAGCCTGTTGCAATAGGGACCTACACACTGGACAGGGTCTCTTCATCAGAAACTGGAGTGACAGTACAAAGGAGAATGGTTTAAAACTAAAAGATGAGCGATTTAGAGGGGGTATTGGGAAGAAATTCTTCTGTGTTAGGGTGGAGAGGGACTAGAACAAGCTGCCCAGAGAAGCTGTGGCTGCCCCATCCCTGGAAGTGTCCAAGGCCAGGTTAGACGGGGCTTGGAGCAACCTGGGATAGTGGAAGGCGCCCCTGCCCACGCAGGGGGTGGAACTGGATGATCTTTAAGGTCCTTTCCATCCCAAACCATTCCACGATCTCCAGCAATCTGGCTGGAGAGACACCCTCAATGCAAGCATGTCCCAGCAGTGGCACCGATGCTTTGGAACACACCAAAGGATCTGGAGATGCTTCTCATAGGAAACGACTCGATCCCGAAGGTCCAGCCGAAAAGCTGCTTCGGAGAGCGCAGCCACACTTTCGCAGGATTGGCAGTGCCAGGAACCACTGCCGATTTTCGGGATCCGGCAGGTTTCTGAGAGCCCTCACTCTGTGCTCTCCTGCAAGGGACTGCCGTTTCAGGAACATCTCCGGTTTTCCAGCATTTTCCTGACCCCTAGTGACAAGATGTGACTCTACAGCAGCCGCTTAACATGCGGTGCCAAACTCTCCCTGAATAAACAAGGAACAAAACTCTTTAACATGGGAAAACGGTTTCCAGACCTGTCAAGATACTCACCCCCTGCAACCCCCGCAAATCTGCCAGAAAATCCAACCTGTTTAACAAAGAGATTCAAATTTGGACTGAAAGTCAGGAAACAAGCTGAAGGAATACCAGAAGCTTCCCTTGCACCAGGCTCCAGCTGCGCCCAGGGAAGCCAAGTTACAGGACTAATCCATCAGCAAACCAGACAAAACAAGGGGTGGGGAGAAGGCAGTTTTGATGGATTGCCTTCCCCCGGGGCAAATGCATCCTGTTGCAGGGACCTGGGTGACCTTGGCAAGGCCACAAACCTCATGATCTCAGCACTGTCTGCTACAGACAATGGAGCAAACTCCTGGGAAGCTGGAGGACAAGACCTGTGACACAGGGGTACATTAGCTGCCAGGACCCAGGGCCCTTGGTTTTGGTTTCAAGGGCAAACACAGAGTCCAAACAGGATTATTCTGTCCCAACTCTGAGTTTCCAAATCTAAACCATGCCAGGTTTCTCCATGCATTGGCTTGGAACAGGCGGTGTTTTCCAGCACCAGTCTGACAGAAGGGATCCACACCAAAGTGCTTTTGGATACTTTGGACAACTCAGGTTTGCATCATCCTCCTCTGGGAAACCTCCCTTCAATGAAACACTGATCATTCCTGTATGCCCTGATAATCCTTGGAAACAGTCACCTCCCACTTTGAGATTCATGTTTTCAACATATTAGAAGTGGTTTTGCCATTTTAATGCTATTTTTTCCACCATATTTTCCATGCAGGGTACCTGCATTCTGCCTGACACAAAGAACCTTCACCTAACACTCACTGTGAGCAGAACAAAGCCCCAGTTTCTGCCAGCCTCCAATTAATTTTGTTCATTGCTCTGAGGGCCTCACTGATTTTGCTAAAACACTGCTACAAGAGGAAATCTTGCACATAATTAATTAATGCTTCATTTCTGTTTACTGGGCCCTTTTGTAAACTTTAACTTGTCACACCTGCCATAAATCCCCTCCAGTGCTAAACAAACTTTTTAATTAAATCTATTGTGCCATGAGAGCAGTGCTTCAGATTGCAGATGATGAAGAATTTTGGCCCACCCTGGCTCAAAACACCCTTTGGGTCACAGCTTCTCTGGGCAACCTGTGTGAAGGCCTCTACACCCTCACAGTGAGGAATTTCTTCCCAATATCTCATCTATCCCTGTCCTCTGGCAGTGGGAAGCCCTTCCCCCTTGTCCTGTCCCCCCAGGCCCTTGTCCAAAGTCCCTCTCCAGTTCGTTGGAGCCCCCTTGGGCACTGATTTGCTATTCCTGTTTGCTCCTCTCCCAGAAAGACAGACTGGGAGAGCTGGAGGTGTTCAGGCTGGAGACCCAAACAACACTTGTTGCTCTGTTGGGCCATCAAAATGTTTCAGGGAAAGTGAAATGAGGAGGGAGGGGAAAATTCAAAAAGCAAATTTTGATATAGGAGACAGAACACTGCTCTCAAGCAAAGCAGCTTTCAGGGTCAGATATATTTCATTAAAATGTTATTGACAAAATATCAGTAGGTGAGTGACATGAGACCTCCCCCTCCAAATATGCAGAATCCTGTACACATGTGGGTTTAGCTGCCACCAAAAGCAGCACAGCTCTAAAACAGACAAAAAGGAGAGGGGAAAAAGAGCAAAAATCTGTTTTCAGTAAACAGGTTCACCCCTTGCACAGGGGGCAAACTGCTCTGAGCAAACACCTTGCCCAACACCCCTCAATTAATCATTAAAAACAAACCTAAAGGGTCCCATCTCAGAAAGGGAAATTAAAGCTCTGCAGAGGGGGAGCTTAGACGTTCAGAAGTTTGAGTCAGCCAAAGGATTCCCCTGGACACAATTCCACCGTGCAGAGTGAGGAAAATCAAAATCACAGCTGCCCTGGTGTTGTTTTTCAGGATCAGCACATCCCTCTGCAAGAGACCCCTCCCATGGAAGGTTGGCAATTAAGGCTGGATTTATCACCCAGGAGAGAAAATGCCATTACAAAGGAGCTGAGCAATCAGAAGAAGTGTAAGGAATCCTATTTCTCCTCATGTTCTCAACTTCCAGGGAGCTGAGGTGGCCATCAGTTGCTCTGCACTGGCAGCACACGTGTCACTAAAGGAAATAGGATCAGCTCCCAGGCAGGCTGGAGTAAAATCCTGTGGAGCAAAAGCCAGGTAACATGAGGGACTTGCTTCCTGCCCATCTCCAGATCAATAGGGAGGCCAACAGAGGCACTGTTACCCAGCCCAGATGCCCTCAGTTCACCTGCTCAAACTATTATTTACAGGGACTCTTCTGCTGGACTGTGATGAAACTGTCAATCTTGCAATTCCAGTTTAGGCCAAGAAAATATTCTGCTGGCCTTTCCCAACTTAACAAGCAACCCCACCTCCTGATTTCATTGCTGGAAACCTCAGAGCACACCTCCTCCTGCCATCCACAGCAAAGCTTCCAGCCTCACATCTGCACATAATTATTTTCTTCTGAGGTGCTTCACTGTTCTCCAAGTCTTTTCTCCCCGAACAGACACTCAGGATCTCCCAGGACACAAAAGATGCTCATTTTTCCTTTTTATCACCCTGGCAAACAAACCTACAGAGGGAAAAAAAAAAAAAAAAAGAAAAAAAATTAAAAAAAAAAAGAGAAAAAGTCTGGAATTCGTTGCCTCAAAGGTGAAGAAAGCCATGAGGGAATAGCAGGGGGCTGAATTTCTGTCTACCACATACACCAGTACAGTAAAAAATTGTTGTCATCACTGGAAAATTGCCCACCATGTGAGTGGGTTTAGCAGACTCAGCGTCCACGAACACACCATGCCCTCGGCAACGGGAGAAAACACCTTAAAAACACTCGGAAGTGTTGCGGGGCACTTTGCCTTCTTAAACCCCATTTCCATGGCTCTTTGCGTGCTGCGATACAATCCCGGCAGTCCCGGACAGTGCAGCTGGTGATTTATCGGGGCACTCAGCTCATGCATCCGCTCAGCCAGGACTACTGGCACCATCGTCCCCCGTGCTGCCAGCAGCAGCCAGCGTCCCTCAAGTGTCCCCTCCATCCCGCTGCACCTTTTCCTTGTGCCCCAGGTTAAGGAAGAGACCCGCAGGAGAGGGGGGGAAGGTTCAGGGGGAAAACGCATCGTGGCTCCGTCGTGCAGGGCTTCCAAGAGACCCTGTCCGGGCATCCCCCGAGCTCCCCGGGCAGGCGGCCAGTGTTGGGAAGGCTCGCTGGCCGTGGGTGGACCCAAGAGGCTCGCCACGCCTCCCGCCATCCCGGCCAAGCCCCGGCTCCAGCGGGATCCGGCACGGCGAGCATCCCCCGACCGCACCGCGCACGGAGGCCACGGAGACCCGCGGGCCATGGTAAGTCTCTGCTGGGAAAGCCGGCTGTTTCTGCTGCCTTCTCGAAGGCAGAAATGTTTCGGCGGCAGATCCGCGCTCCGAGGAGGGGCAGGAGGCAAGGGAGAAAGGAGCGGAGCGCTGTGGTTAATGAGTAACGCGGGAGCTCCGCCGGCGCTGCTGAATTGCCAAAGGCAGCGCCTTCCAGGCTCATTCCTCTGAGGGGGAGGGAGAGGGTGGGCCAGCAACGACCCCCCTCACATTCTGTAGGACGTGTGCTCCATCTGCAGAGCCCTGCAACACGCCCCGGCCGGCCGGGAAGCGGCTCCTCCACGGCAGACCGTGGGCCTTGTGGAATACTCAGTTCCAGTCCTGCCTGCTTACCCACGGCCGTCCCTTGTACCTTCTCCCAGGTGGAAAGTCATAGCTTTCATTAGGAAAAAATTCCTCCCTGTGAGGGTGGTGAAGGCCCTGGCACAGGTTTCTCAGAGAAGCTGTGGCTGCCTCTGGATCTCTGGAAGTGTCCAAGGATAGATTGGATAGGACTTGGAGCAACCTGGTCTAGTGGAAGGTGTCCCTGCCCATGGCAGGGGGGTAAAACTGGATGGCCTCTAAGGTCTCTTCCAACCCAAACCATTCTGGGATTCTATGAAAGGGAAGATTCTAGTTAGAGCAAAGAGGGTTCAGACTGTCCCAATTTCCCATGCGGGTCCCTTTCCCTCAGTTGCACAATGCATCTACTTGGTTTCCTGCTGGCAAAAAAAAACAAAAATAAAAATCCCAACTCCTTGGCATTTGAGAGCCAGCAGAACAAAACAAAATAATTTCATTTCTCTAATGAGAAGAGTGTGTTTTAAAGGAGTGAGAGCACATGAAAGCATTAACAGGCCATCCTGACAAAACCAGCAGGCGCTGGCCAGTGTCCTGGGGTGAAGAAGGAGGGATTGGAGTGGGGTCGAGGGCAGGGGGGTGCTCCAGGCAGAGAGTTTGCCATCACAAGACACAGCCAGAGAAGCTGGCTGTGTGGTCTGTGGGCCGAACCTCAGCCTGCCCCATGCCTCCCATTAGTGCTGGGCTGCCTGAGAGGAGCTGGGCTGGAAAAAGCCCCGGGGCCCATCCTCTCACACAGTCACAATGGAGAAAAGGGTCCAATAACCATTACACCACGTCCCTTTGTTGCTCTGCCCAGGCTGGTTTGGAACCCAGCCCCCTGCATCCATACCCCTGTGCTCCAAGCAACAACTCCAGCTTTTAGCTTTCCTCTCTACAGCACCAATAAGGAGCAGGTTTTAGCCCCTGGCCCCAAATCCTGGTGCAGCCCCTGCCCTATTCCCATCAGAGCCCCCTGTGGGTGCCCCCCTGCCAGCACCCCGTGCAGAGCCATCCTCTGTCCCCACCTTATCCAGTTGCTAAGCAACCTGTGCCCGGCTTATCACACCATCAGCAGGAAAGGTCAACGTCTGAGGGTTTATTGAGCTAAGTCATGTTTACTCACTACCTTCCCTCCCAGCCCAGGGCTCCAGAGAGGACAAGGTTGACATTTGGTGGGGAGGGAGAGGAGTGACAGAGCCGGGGCTGGCAGGGGGTCGTCCAAAATGCAGCGAGGCCAAAATATGCAGAGGCAAGGAAGGCCTTCCCCAAAAGTCCTGCAGCTACAATGCCAAGGGAACAGGAAGCATCCCACCCTCAGCCATCCCATGCTAAGGTTCACACCCTGGCACTCTCCATTCCATGCTGTCTAAGGGTCACAGATACAGACAGGTAGGCACCCACATGGCCATGGGGAATGGGGTATCATCTTTCCAATCTTCCCAAAAACATGCAAGAACCACCCACAAAAACATCAGCTTCACAGCTGGTTCTTTGGTTTTGAACCTCCTGTGAACAGGAAAACCATAGGGAAGGATGATCTGCCTCAGTTTCTCAGTTCTTTAAGCTGCCATTTCTGAGCACTGATGCCCAAGCAAAGTGTCTCAAGGGGCCACTGACCAAATACCCACAAAAAACTGGGCCAAATTTGTCAAGACTCATATCCAGCTTGCCACACGTGGCTCTACAGCACACAAAGGAAAAGAGATCACGAAGAGATACTGTTCTTTACCATCACCAGCTGGAAAGATCAGCTCACCCAAACCTAACAGAGCTCAAAGGAAAGTTTGGACAACACTCTCAGGCACATGGTGGGATTCTTGGGGCCATCCTGTGCAGGGTCAGGAGTTGGAATTTGATGATCCTTGTGGGTCACTTCCAACTCAGAACAACCTGTGATTCTGTGAAATAATTTTAACTGCCAGAAAAAAACATTTCAGAGAGCAGTGCCCCTGTGCACTCACTCCTGCCTTCCCTGCAGAGCCAGAGCAGAGCTGGCTCAGGCTCCGCCCATGCCCAAGAGCTTCATTTTAGTTTCATCTCTGCCTATAAAGACTCCTCAAAGCCAAGAACTGCTGCTTCCCCACCCTGTCTTGGTTTGAAAGACAGATACCAAGGAAGGCAGGAGTCTCCCTTGAAATGGAGAATGCAACGCCCTTCCCTCCAAATTATTATAATTTTGAAATTAAGGGGATTTCAGGCAAAGATATAAAGAATAGGAATAGCAGTTCTTTACTAAAATACAGATATATAAACAGGCAAACAAACAACAATAACTACAGTGGTGACAGCAAACAGAAGCACAAACCCAGTGCAGCCTCTCTCGGCTGTCAGGCCCTTTCCCCTTTGGTGCAGTTCCAGTCACAGCCGGCAGGGGCGCTGGCGGCTCCCGGTGAGCAGGGCAGGTGCGATGGTTCCCCCGCGGCTGCAGGGGGCGCTCCGGAGCGAGCTCGGGGAGCACGCAGTGATGGCGGCCTGGGATCCGGGAAGGGATGGGAGAAAGGCTTCCCAAACCTCCCTGGGCAGCCGATCCCGGGGTCCGGCCAGACCCTCAGGAACAGCAGGGACGAGCTGTATTGAACTCCGGAGCTGCAGCGGGAGCCCCGGCAGGTCTCGGCAGGCAGCACATGTGGGGCTACAGAACAGCGAAGGGGCAGGGAAAGGCTGGCTTGGGAATGCCGGGGTCTCTCCGATAGAAGGGAGGCAGTTGAAAGCAAAAAACCTGCAGTGCTGATGAAATCCCCTCCGCCTCTCTCTCCCACAGCCAGGTAAAAGAGAATAGCCCGTTGGACCACTCCCTCAGTGGCCCAGGTCTTTGTCTCCCCTAAGCACCCAGCAATTTGTTGCCTGCAGAACATACATGGGGAAAATTCCTCAAGAGAAAAAAAAAAAAGGAAAACAGAAGGGGAACTCCCAAAACCCCAACACAGCCCTTAAAAACTAAGTACCAGCAGCTCTGCCCAAGGCACAGCTCAACCACAATCCTTCCCTCTGCCCTTTGTTCCTCACAGACAGAAACAACCTCTTAAACTCCATTGTAATATAAAGGAGATGGGAAAAGGAGCTGAATAGCAGCTTAATGTGACTCATCTCTGATCTACACCACTTATTTCTCCTCAAAAGCAGGCTCCCAATAAATAAATAAACAAACAAATAAATAAAAAGCCCTCCTGCTTTGGATACCCTAGAGCAACTCTCAGATCTAGAAATGATCACAAGAGCTTCAGCTTTGTAAGCTTTTGTTTTCCCCCAGAAGATTATATGTAAAATAAAATGTATTTTGGAGTTTTAACTTTACACAGGTATCATTTCTGAGTACCTCAGGCACTATGTGAGATGTTGCAAGTGAGAGTACACAAGGGACCAGCTGGACTTCCTTGGTACATGCAGAAAGTATTCCAGGCAGGGAGCAGAGGACATTGATTATTCCAACCCTCCCACCCACTCTACAGCTGCCTCCAAGTTCCTGTAATTCCATGACCCATGGGATGCCTCCTTGCTCTGAACTTCTGCTTCATCCCACCTCTGCCACACTGACCTTCTCTTCCCTTTCCTTCCCATGGTGCCAGGCAGGAAAAGCCCACAGGCTGAGCACAGAGGAGAGGGAGCAACTGCTGCCAAACCTGCGAGCTGTGGGGTGGAATGAGGTGGAAGGCAGAGATGCCATCTTCAAAGAGTTCCACTTCAAGGACTTCAACCGGGTACGAGCACCAGGGGCATGGAGTTTTACAGACTGGGAGCAGGGAGTCCCCTCTGCAGAGCTCAGCCAAAGAAAGCCCTTTGTGTCTCTCTTAAAATGGAATGGCTGAGAAAAATAACCTACCCAAGACACCCAAAGTGCTCAGCCCAGCATAGAGTTTGTTTGGGAAACACTCCTCAGGAAGAGGAAAACCCATAGAAAAGTCCCAGAATATCCCAGGCCTTGCATTTGGTTATCTAGACACAGGCAGTGTAAAATTAATAGTAATGGGATGAAACCCAATATATTGCAGGTTCAGAGTTAACTTTTCTTCTTACTCTGCAGGCCTTTGGTTTCATGACCAGAGTGGCTCTACAGGCAGAAAAACTGGATCACCATCCTGAATGGTTCAATGTGTACAATAAGGTAAGAAACAGGGATGGTAGGGACAAAGCAGAGCACTTCAGGGAGCAGATCCCTTTTGTGAGAGATAAAACAGGAGCAGTGAGTCCTGTTAACATCAGGACCTCTTCCCTCAGACACTATTTCCATATCACAGCCAGCCTGCAGCTATCACAGATCCTTTCCTCCTTTTTTCCTGTCCAGCTGAGCAGTAGCTGCCACAGGCTGGCACCAAGGTTGATTTTTAAAATCAGTATCAAGTAGCAGCCACAGGAAAAGCTTCTGGGGAAAAGAGTGAGTTGAAAATGGGCACAGGTGGCTGCTGTGACCAGGGTGGGGGTGGCAGTGACAGCTTGTGGCCAGGATGAGCTGTAGGAGGGAGAAAAACTAGGCAAAGTGCCAGAGCACCTCTCCCACCCCAGGGAATTTTGCTAATAAGTTTGGAGCTACTGCCTCATCACATGCAGCACTGGGGGAAACCAGCCCTGCTGTTTCTGTCAGCAATACTCAGCCTGTCTGTCTGCCTTAGGTTCACATCACCTTGAGCACCCACGACTGCGGGGGTTTATCAGAGCGAGACATCAACCTGGCCAGCTTCATCGAGCAGGTGGCAGCTTCCCTCTCTTGAGCAGGGATACACACAGCCACAAATCCACTGTGTCCTGCCTAGATGGCTGCACCCAGAGCCTTCTCCCACTTCCAAGCTAGATCCTGGATACAGACTGGATACAAACACCTCGCCAACCTCCCCAGTGCAGCTCAGATGGATGGAGGCACTTCTCAGGATGCATGTATCCATCTCTGATCTTGCACATTCCATCCTTAAACCCATTAGCCATGAGATCCCACACCTCTCCCACTGCTGAGCCTTTTACCAGGAGTCAGTCACAGAGTCATGGAATATCATAGAGAGTCATGCAATGGTTTGGGTTGGAAGAGACCTTAAAGATCACCTCATTCCAGTCCCTGACACAGGCAGGGACACCTTCCACTACACCAGGTTGCTCCCACCCTGTCCAGCCTGGCCTTGGGACACTGCCAGGGATCCAGGGGCAACCACAGCTTCTCTGCACAACCTGGGCCAAGGCCTCATCACCCTCACAGGGAACAATTTCTTTCCAATATCTGATTTAAACATACTCTGTGTGAATCCGTTCCCTCTTGTCCTGTCACTACATGCTCATGTAGTCCTTCTCCATGTTTCTTGTCAGTTCCTTCAGGTACTGGAAGGCTGCAATTAGGTCACCCCAAAGCTTCTCCAGGCTGAACAATCCCAATTCTCTCAGCCTTTCCTCATAACAGAAGTGCTGCATCCCCTCTGATCATCTCGGTCCCTCCTCTGGACTCACTCCAACAGGTCATGTCCTTCCAGAGTCATGTTACACCATTGCACCAGTAAATCTGTCCAGTCTGCCCCCATCCAGCCCCTGTGTTGTTGCTTACCTCCTGGAATGTGCTTTCTGCCTAAAACATGTTTTGTGAACCCTCTGGCTTCTCTGTAACCAAGCAGCAAGGTGCTGTGCAATTTGTCATTGCTGTAACCCCTCTCTAGCAGTAGGCACACGTGGTCTCACCCGACTAGAAACAGCCTTTAGTAGGATACCAACTGAAAATGTTTACAGTATTTCAAGATGTTACAATAAACATCTTGTTTAACCGGATGGCTCATTGGAAAGGGGCCTCATTGATCAAATTACACCAACAGGTTTGCCCAAGGGCAGGTACTGCGCCCTGACTGCTCTCAAGAAGGTGCTTCTGCCACGGAAAACTTCACACAGAAATGGCAGGTGCCTTCACCTCAGAGTGACTGGGATCTGAAAGACAAGGAGATGATCAAAGGCAGAGCAGCTAAAATCTGCTTATGTAAAGTCACAGCTGTGCTGTAGCCAAGGCACAAACACAAGAAAAGTACAACTAAAAGGCACAAAAGCAACACAGCTCCTGACCACGGGTTTCTTAGGGTGGAATACTTCCCAAAAAGAGGCTGTGGGTGCATTTGGTGGTGCAGGATCTTCACTGATACGATGAACTATCTTCTGTAAAACCAACAGCATTTGCTTTCAGCACGGCAGTCTGGGGAAAAACACTACAAACACCCAGTCCGAGTCTTTTTTTCTTCTTTTTTTTTTTTAACCCTTTAAAGTTCTGTGAAGTATTAATAAAAAATCCATAGCTCTTAACTTCCAGCATCTTTGAACAT
Organism: Lanius collurio; assembly: GCA_020086605.1. NCBI lineage: Eukaryota > Metazoa > Chordata > Aves > Passeriformes > Laniidae > Lanius > Lanius collurio. Next base: position 1,044,633 of record JACBWW010000010.1, on the reverse strand, counting down.
CACACAGAAAATGCAGACACGGACACCTCCTTCATTTTGACAAAAGGACAGAGCAGCCCTCAGGCAGAGTTAGTAAGATTCATAAGCCATTTTCCCTGCCACAGAGCAGGCAGTGCATGAGGAAATTTCTGGAACAACAGGTCCCCATTCATTCAAATGAGCACTGAAGCAGAAAAATAAGAACTCAGTGAGCCTAGATTTCTAAATGCACCATTTTAATACAAACCAGGCCCATTTTCATCAGCTCTCCAGCTATTTCAGCCTCCAGTTCGACAGTGGCCTATCAGAGCAATGCAGAAATCTGCCATAAGATCAACTTGTCCCATTTATCCATTAAAAAGTCCACATGGATTTATTGGGCAAGGTATTATTATGTTGTATGCAACCCTTCCACTTCCCTCTCCCCAAGTCATCAGAAAAGTGCAGATGAAATCCATGGCACGAAGACACACATCTCTTCTTGGTCCATCCCACTGGATATTCTTCATTCTAGTACCTAAGAACAGGCAAATCCCTTGGGAGTGCTTTGTACAAGCAACAAACTGAATGTCCCTCTTGGAAAACAAGGACAATCCTTGGAAAATCCTGCAGGAATTAACAGTGGCAAGGATCCCTCCAGGTCTAAAAGTACCGTCCAGTTTCAGATCATAATCCAGTTCATCAAATTCTTCCTTTTTTTTTGTCTTTTAAACAATCACACACAGCCTGTAAATCCATTTTTCCAAGACTATTTGGCGTGATAAAGTAGATGCAGATTACATATTAGGTGACAAGGATGAATAAAAACTACACACCAAGGAACTACAGGGGCCTATTCCTGACCACAGGATTACATTTACAGTATAGGACAAATACACATGGAACAATTAAACCCACAAATATTATTAATAAGCAAAGCCCAGAATAGAATACATTGACATACAAATAACACCTTCAAATACATCCAAAAATGTGAAATGGAGCACTGATCTGTTAGATCCATCTACTTCCTGGGAGGAAAATGCCACCAGGGAAGGAAGAGAAGGGAGTTTCTCTCCTTCAGCCCACCCCATTCCATCCCTTCTTTCTTTTAAAGCAGAAACAGAAAGAGTACCTCCCTTTTATTTTTGTTTTGTTAAATCTCGGTTCCAAAGAGAACCAGCACAGCAGCCAGACACTTAAGACTGTCTCTAGAGTACTGCAAACTTAGAGATACAGTAATGGTCACATTGGCAAGACCATGAGAGAATAAATAAGTCCAATACAAACTGCCAGAGCTGATACCACCATCAAGAAACTCTCAGGCAATTCAGTGATTTCAGAAGTGCTCAGAGACTTGCATAAAGTCATCAATTTCAGGGCCAAAATACTTGCATCTCCTAGCACAGGGAATAAAGCTGTTGGAAAGCCAGGATCCTTCCCACAATGGCTGGGCCCAAGGCTGCAGTGGCTGGTAAGTGACTTCTCATTCCTTAAAATTCTGTGCTTCAGCCAGGGTCAGCTTCAGGCTAACAGGTTACAGCAGAGAGATGCTTTCAGATGCCTTGCACAGGACTGTGCAGACAGGGCATGAAGTCTTTGCCCATGTGTGGGATTCTCCCTGGGAAACTCTCTGTTCCATGCAAAAAGCTGAGAGGAAACATGGGAAAGCCCTGCAGGAGTAACTCCAGAGCTACTTAGGAGATTCTGGCTTGTCCTTGAGGCCACAACTGCCTCACAAGACTGCGCTGAGAAAACTCTCTCACCCTAAAAACAGTGAGGAAAAATATAGGAAGGCTGAGCCACGTGCCCAAGGCTTGAACACTTCCAACCTGCTGCATCCTTTGCTCTGCTTCTCTGAGCTCTCCCAGCATCTTTGTGATACTGTGAAGGGACTTGGCTCATTAGGACTACTATCCTACCCAACAGGCAAGGGTGCTTCCTCTGAGGCCTTTGAGGTTTGTTTTCAGAATTAGTACCATAAAGAAATGACCACAATCAAGGTCATGGTCAACAGCTGAACCCTCTAACCCTCCCTGGCGTGCCACAAAAAAAAAATGCCAGAGAAGCATCAAGGCACAATGGTGAATGCCCTTTTGAGAATGTGCCTTAAAGAATCAGTGCAAAGAGCTGAGATTACTGCTATTACAAAAGTCACCTTTTTGATACTAAAAGACCGTGGTAAAAAACACTGTGCACGACATCCCTGTCTGTGGCACAGGCCAGGGCCTAGCTGGCTCTGCTACAGCATCGTGAAGGGATAGTGTAAAACCTTCAAGTTCTGAACAGTGAGATGAGCTTTGCACCTCCCTCCAGATTTGTGCAAGGGAAAACAGCATTCCTGGGTGGTCAATGCATGTCTTCTGCAAGAGGCAGGGGAGCAAAACAGTTATGATGTACCTGGGGTTTTCAGTACCATCCAGTTCCTCTCTCTACGCTGCCTGCTTCATTTCTGTTTTTGCTGTTGTTCAAGAGATTTCAGAAAAGGATTTTGTGTTGGTTTTTTCTCCCCCTCAGCAGATATTGATTGCAGTCCCACTGAGATCTCTAGAGGGGATTTCAAAAGGAGGCCATGACTGCCTTCCCTCTGCCAATTTATCAGCTCTGCATTAACAGATATCAGGCTTCCAGCACTGTATTAAATGCAGCAGCTTAGAGGAACACTCCAAAGAAAACAAAATTGCCAATTTATTGTCTACCATTAACTTCTGGGAAGATTGGAGCCATGGAACACAACGTGAGAACTCAAATTTAACACTTGGCTGGACACTGGTTGAATACCAGGTCCAAGGAGGAGAAACAACATGGAATGAAGTGACATGCAGAATACCTGAGGAATTTGGAGCTGTGGAATGGACATTCAATTCATCATCAATAGCCATGATGAAAACAGGCAGGGGGGAGGGAGGAAAAGCCCTAAAACTGAAATTGGGCATGATAACAATGCAGATTTCAAAACAGACTAAGATAGGGAAGGAATTTTTCCAGATCAAGCCACCCTCAGACCTGTAATTGTAGGAACAAAGGAAGTGTAACCTCTTTCCCTACAAAACCTTTGGAAGCACCGCAGCGCTTGCTGGCAAGGCACCGATTGTTGCATCACAGTCAGTGGTGGCCGGGAGAGCCGTTCATGTGCTTTTCAGTGCTGGGAACATCCGTGCTGTAGAGGCCATCCAGGTAGGCCTGGGAAATCTCCGCTACCAGGCTCCTGTCTGGGACGGACTGGGCCATTCCATAAATGGCTCCCTAAGCAGAGAAGAGCAGGTTGTTACACAGGAGAAATACCCTCAGCCCAAAACCCCCACCCTCACTGTGTGCTGGCCTCCTCACCATGCCAGTGGTCTTGGCATTGAGGTCCTTCATGATGTCCTGGATGCTGTCCTTGACATCCTTCAGGAACTGCTCAGCAACGCCAGGCTTTGTGTGCAGCTGTGTGATGCAGAGATGGATGCTGGGCAGGCAGGGTAGAGGGCACAGATTAACTATCTCCAGTAGACACAGCTCCACGTTTTCTGAGCAACCAACAGCAAGGGAGCCCTTCTGTGGCCACTGATAACCAGGTATCTCCTTAAAATACCATTCCCACTAAGGGTAATTCCTGCAAAATGTTTGTTAGAACCAGCTCCCTCTTCCTTCCTTCCTGACTTCACAATTAGGTTAAAGGTTCTCACCTCATTCCAAGTACCTATGGTGAGAAAAATGCAGCTGCCTGCAAGTACAGTGACTCCTGCCATCATTTCCCTCTCCTTCCTCCACAGCTTCTAGGCCATCACCAGAAGGAGGCACCCACCTCTGAGTTGTCACCTCAGGCTCTCTAGACTTTGCTTTACATGGCCAGTCAAAACTTTTTTCAGTGCAGCTACATCTGGGAGCACTGGCCACTTCTGTCCACAAAAATCCAATTTCTCACTTAAGGAAAGTCTCTGAGAAAGACTAATTTTACACTGAAAATTATCAACCCTTCTCTGTTCTTTTAATTACCTTCATCTTCAGTGGGCAGGAGGAAGATAGTAAAAATAAATAAACCAATCTACAAACCCTCAGTTAACTAAACATGAGATAAAGCCTTGGTTATTTATATTTTTCTGCTTGTATTAGATAGAGGTAAATAGAAAGGAAGCCTCAGATATGTCCTCTGCTAGGCTCATTAAAATTATTGCTTTATCTTCACTGCTGTATAATGGCAATTACAAAAGTGATTCCTGCTCTGCAGAGAAAATTCTACATACAATTTATCAGATATGGACAACAGCATCCAGAAAATAACTAGAGCTACATGGCCTGAAGTTGACCATCTTGCATACCCTGGCTAAAAACATCACTCCCTGGTCTCCACAGACTCACCTTGGAGGGAACTGTAGGACATTCAAGTTCCATCCTTTTGCAGCTAAAAAATTAGATAATCGATAGATGTCAAAAGTGTCCGAGCCAAGGGAGAGGACAGACACCTCTGGCTTCCCAAAAATGAAGATGCTGTCGATTTTTCGCAATCTTGAAAAGGAGGAGGAGAAATGAAATGACTGATCAGGGTTACAGGCATTCTGTTCACCCAGCTGGAGCCTTAATGGAAAAGCTACAAAAGGGAACAGATGGCACATTCCCACCCAAAAATCATGCACCCAGCCCAGGCCATTGCAACTTGCCAGAGGACCCAGGTCATTACCTACCCTAAAGTCAAGCAAACTCAGGAAGAAATGGAAAAGAGGGGAAGACAGAAAGGCAATGGAAGACAGAGCAGCAGAAAAAATCAGCTTGTCTCACATAGTCACCCAAGCACCCCAACAAGGAGGAGTATAACCCTTCTTTTGTTGTCCCTCCAGACTCCCCCTCAGCCACCACTGAGGCAGAAGGAATTCTTGAAGCAAAGTCAGCTGAATAAAGGTGCCTGCACCCCTCCCCTCTGTGCCCCTCAGCTATCTGGGCACAAACAAAGCATGTTCTCCCAGAACTGCCCAGTAGGTCCCTACCCAGCAGGTACCAGGATAAAAAACAAAACAAAAGCTGTTTGGGAGGAGGGGCCAGCCCAGGGTTGAAGAGCAGGATCCAAACACTGAAGCACCCACGTACTCGGATTCGAGGAAACGGGCTGTTGTAATGATCCTCTTCGTAGCCTCAATATAGCCTGACTCTCCGATGTGCAGCAGGGTTGCCCAACATGCAGCTATGATCCCACCAGGCCTGGAGCCTGCCACAGAGGGGGAAGCATAAATTCCCCCTTGCCAGTCAGGGGCTATGAAGAACTGGTATTTCCTGTACTCCTTGTCACTGTAGAGCACCACCGAGGAGCCCTTGGGAGCGTAGCCATACTGCAAGAGGCACAGAAAAGGTTAGAAAGCAGCAAGAGGGCACATGAATGCATCCAAGTCCTCACCAAAATTCCATCTGTTGATCTGCTAGAGAGCAGGAAGGCACTGCAGAGGGCTTGGGACAGGCTGGATCCGTGGGCAGAGGTTCAGCAAGGCAAAGTGCCAGGTCCTGTCCTTGGGTCACAACAACCCCCTGCAGCTCCAGGCTTGGGCAGAGGGGGCTGGAAAGCTGGAAAAGGGCCTGGTGGTGCTGGTGACAGTGGCTGTACATGAGCCACTATGTGCCCAGGTGACCAATGGCACCTGGCCTGGATCAGGAATAGTGTGACCAGCAGGACCAGGGCAGTGCTTGTCCCTCTGTGCTGAGGGCCTTGAGTGCTGTGTCCAGTTCTGGGCCCTCATGGACAGAGAGACATTGAGGGCCTGGAGCACATCCTGTGAAGGGAACAGAGCTGGGGAAGGGTTGGGGGACACCTGGAGTGGCTGAGGGAGCTGGGGGGGTCAGCCTGGAGAAAAGGAGGCTCAGGGGGACCTTCTCACTCTCTGCAACTCCCTGACAGGAGCAGGGAATCAGGTGGAGGTCAGGCTCTGCCCACAGAAGACAAGTGATAGGGCAAGAGAAAACATCTTCTAGTTCTGTCAGAGGAGGTTAAGGTTGTAAATCAGGAGAAATTTCTTTGTGGTAAGAGTTGTTAGGGATAAGGGGCTCTCAGAGTTGAAGGGGCCGCCCAGGGAGATGGTGGAGTCTCCATGCCTGGAGGTGTTCATAATGGAGTAACTGGATGTGGCACTCAGTGCTCTGGTCTGGTTGATAAGGTGGGGATTGGTCATTGGAATCAATCTTGGAGGTCTCTTCCAACCTGAGGGGTTCTGTACTTTGGCACACTGCACAAAGCATGTGAACAGAGCAGCCCCTACTCCTGCAGCTCACTGCTCCTCCACACAGTAAAGAAGAAATGCCTGAAGGTCGAGATGGCAACAGGAATCACACCCCAAAAATGAAAGCACTGGAAGACCCTTCTCCCCTCTCCTTACCTTGTGGGTATCAGCAGAAATGCTGGTCACACCTTCCACACTGAAGTCAAAGGGACGCTTTAGGGGGAACCCTGCCTTGTCCATGAAAGCAATAAGGAATCCACCCAGGCAGGCATCCACATGGAAGGGGATTTTGTACTTCACTGCAAGCTGCATGTGAACAAAATTAGGTACCCAAACTCCAGTCACTAAAACATATTTGGCATTTCATTGTTAAATGTTCACTGAACCCTTTGAAAGCATCACACCATTCTCAAACTGTGGAGGACAGGAGATCTGCAAGGCCTGGCTACTTGTGGGATGCCTTTTTCTGCCTTCCACACAGAGGAAAAACAATGTGGCATTTTGGTAGTTTGCTGTGTTAGCCAAAGGACTGTGACAACACTGTCTGAAAGGAGTATCCTCAATAAAATAGAAGTGCATGAGACAAATGAACCTAAGGTCAGAGGCCCTGGGTGGTCACATACAAAATAAATAACTGAAGCACAGAGAGGAAATAAATCAGTGTCTTTGGAATATGAGATCCCAGCCCTCTGACTCATACTCCCTCCACACACACCTCAGACTTCCACACAAATTTTGCTGCAACCAGCAGGCCCTAAATCAAAGCCTTTTCACCAAGTGGGCCATTTAGGTGTTCTTTCCTTTTAGGTAGCAAAGAACAAGCACTTCTGGTTGGGCTCACAGTCACACATTCCCCCTCACTCCCACACTACATTCTGCATACCCTGCAGTCAACACCTCATCTGAGGACAGTAATACCCTTCCAGCCACTGGGATCCCTCTACTAAATTCACTGTTTGGCATCCTGGAACCCCTCTACTCTTCCTGTGCTGGTTTTACTACTACAACATACAAGTTCCTAAAGGTAGGGGTATCCTACCTCTGCCACCTCTTCAATGGGGTCCATAATTCCATGTGGGAACTGGGGAGCAGAACAGACCAGCATGGCTGTGTTCCTTGAGATAGCTCTCCTCATTGCCTGAAGATTTAAAGAGAGAAGATGCTCACATTCCATTTACCAAGTGCCATCCTGCCAAAAAAGATAAAGAGTGAGAACATGCAGAGTCTGGTCTTAAAAACCAATGCACAAAAGTGTACAGAAAGGAAAGCAACGAGCTACAACCACTTGTCCACTTGGAAATACCATAATATTTTTGTTCACCCTCCTCTGAAATCTGGGGCTATTTCTGAAATACATAAAATTACTTGATTCTAAATGAATCCCATGGGACAAAGGGATAACATCCAGTTATTTCAAACAAAACCTCATCTGCAATGACAGGCATTTATTCATGCTGTTTTTCACTGTTTCCAGAGAGCATTCCTCCCTCTTTATCCACTGACTTGCTACCTGAACAGGTAGATTTCTTGCCAGTTGCTGTACTATGCTAATTTCCTCAGAGAAAGAGCCTAAAGTGATACCTGAACATCCACTTCCATAGCCTTGGTCAGTGGTATTTGGATCAGCTTCATCCCAAAGTAGTGTGCTGCCTTGTCAAAGGCTGCGTGGGCGCTCACTGGGACCAACCTGGAAAAGGAACAGATCAAATGAACATAACATTTTGCTGTCTCCCATCTCGAGTGGCAGTGGCTGAACAGCCTTAATTAACCCTGTTTTCTGAGGTCTCATATAATTGTCAGAGAGGGAAGAAAAGAACCACCAGTCTTTCATTTCTTTTTACATTTTCCCTTCAAAGCAATTAACCAGAGAAATATTTTCCATGCACCATCTAGAAAAGAGGCAACACATCAGAGACAGCAAATCCTCTATTAGCAGTGTAATGATTAGCACAATTCCTCATTTGAGCTCCAACTAGCCTAACTCCAGCCTTAGAGTTTTCAGGCTAAGCCCTCTTTGATCTGAATAAATCCAAACCCTTGAATACTTCAAAGGGCCTGACAATCTCTGCTCAAGAGCAGAGCTGATCAGAGCAGGCTGTCTAGAGCAGCAGACAGGTATTGCCAAAATACATCTGCTCAGCACTGGCCCCCCAGCAACATCTCTGCCCCCCAAGTTGCTTTAAAACTTCCTGTGCTTTTGAATTGCTTCTTTCTACACAGGTTTCCCTCCACCAGACAGAGATGGACAAGGAATAGGTGGTAATGAGCTATGAAATGAAGGATTATTGAGGTCCAGCAGCCCCCTCAGCGTCAGTGGGACAGTAAATCCCACAAATCCCCAAAGGAAAAGCTGTGGTGGCACCACTCACATTTCTGGCTGTTTGATGCCTCTCTCATAAGCCAGGTCTCTGTATGCCTTGCAGGCCATCAGGATGCTCTCAGTTCCCCCAGATGTCATCTGTCACCAGAAAAGACGCAAACAAGGAAAAATAACAATGGATGTTGCAGGAGGAAAAAGCAAAAAGGGGATGCAGGCACAGCATCTCTAGTCTCTGCTTCAGAGATGCACAGGACAGCTCAGGGTTTCAAGGGCAGCAGAAGCCACTGAACAGCATGAGGCAACTTTCTGACACTCAGCTTGAAAATGCATATTTGAATGTTGAATCCTCTGTTTAATTGGGATGGGGGAAAGGGAAAATTGAATTCCAGAGCCAAACAGGAGGGACCACATTGCACAGTCACCTCACAAAACTACACGTACTTAAGCTCTTGATTACCTGGGGATTGTTTATCTGCATTACAGATTAATTATGCCATGCATATGGAAACAACAACGTTGATTCTGTGTTAAGTCAGGTGAAGTCCAGAAGGGTTTATTAGATCTGGAGCAGTGCCATGCTGAGGCACAGAGTCAGCTCAGGGTTAGCACCACTCCTGAGATGGCTACAAAACCTTCCCAGAACCCGGAATGTTGCAGGACTCGGAGCTCTCTCCCACCTCCTCTCTGCAGAGGCCAGCCTAGGTCTGCTCAACACTAGAGCTTCTAAGCCCTCAGGGACCCAAGAAATTTTACACCAGGAGGAATTTGTGCATTCCTCTCCCCAGCCAGTCCCAAAGTATCCACACCACCCACTAACCCTGCTGTCCCAGCCCTCTTCACCCTGACCACAGGCTTTGCATCAGGAGGTGGAAGAGAGGAAGGCACATGCAGGTTTACTATTGCATACTTGAACTCAAGAGCTGGTGCAAATACATAAATTAAACTCTTTACAAGAAGGAATTCCTCAAGTAGGACTGTCTCTTGTGGGTCAGCTTTTATGAGTTCTGGCATGCAGAGAACACTCGGCACAACCTTCCCCAGTAAAATTTTAACCTGGGAAAATGTGAGGTTGGTTTTTCAAGCAGCCTGCAGGACTGACTTACTGGGTGAGCCCTAACCTGAGGATATGGGGTAGCTGGGACAGTTATACAGAGGTTCAGGCAAATGAGGACTCAAAACCTACTTATACTGCTCATGGGGAACTAATTTTGCTCCTCAGACCTGCTGAACCAACTACAACTTCCCCCTTTAACCTCTTCTGTCTCAAAAATGAACATAAAAAAGACCCAATTGCATTTGTATGCCTTATGACATCTCTAAGTTTGAGTCTTCCTTTGGTTTTTCCCAGCTGACATGGCTGCAAACCCCAAAAATGCCAAGAAGTGTGACTGGATGACAGTGACTAAACGTTACATTTAAACATTAAGAGATAAGGAACAAAGTTCACAGCCTGCTAGGATCTGTTCCTAACACCATCCAAGCCAGCAGCAGCTGCTGCCACAGGCAGTGTGGAAGTGACTGTCACACCACAGACAATTTCTTCTTTTTGGGGGAATTTTAAAGCAACAGCTGTCAGAGATAAAACCTAACGGAGCCTCACACTGGATAAAGACATCACTGCATTAATTGTGAAGCAAATGGATGGCAGCAGGAACACAATGTTTTAAGGGTTTTATGGGCTGTGTCACTCACTTCTCAACCTCCTTTATGAAAAGATCTGTCAGGTTGTCAGTGATTACCTTTAGGGAAAAAAAACCCAGCTGATGATAACAGAGACTGCCTTCCCACTGGGTAGGAGAAGAGGAATGGGATTATTGCATACTTGTACCTATCCTTGCAACACTGCTTAGGATATTGCAATGATTGTGAAAACTTTACTAGGAAAGACCTGTGGATCTTGACATTCGTGTCACTGAACACCAGGCCTGCTCCTTGTTGGGCAGCATTCCCTACTCTCACCTAGATAATCTGCTCTTGAAAAAGCAGCCTCTCTACAGTCTTATTCCCATTTCAATTATTCCACCAAAACACCAACATCTTGCCTTCATATGTAACGAGCCTCTCCTCAAAGCCTGGCCTTATCCCCTGCGTGGAAATGCTGAGTCACACAGTTTTGCACAGGTCAGAGCCAACACTTATCAGCAGTCACCTGCAGGGTAAGGAAGAGCATCCCAGGATGGATCCTTCTCCCAGGCACTGGCATGCAGACAACAACACAGAAAGCTTGTTCAGGCAGCTGAAAATCCACCCAAAAAGCTGAATTTCAGCCAGCTCAGCTTCCTAAATTGGCCCACAGTCAGCACATCATGAGTCTCCACCACAGAGAAGTGCCAGAGCAGCCTTGCACAGCTCCAACAGCAAAATCTTCTTGGTCCACATGGATTATACCTGTGGATGGAGCCTGCTCCTTTACAGGAGGCTTTGTCAGCTTAGCCACCAACAGCAAACTCGTTCTGCAGTAGCCAGAACCTGAATCACTGTCACAGGATCCAACTTCCCCCGTGCCTGCGGCGCTGCCGTGATTCAGCACCCGCCAAGGGCTCACACACATTCTTCTCTTCCCTCAAACAAAGTCCACAGGCTCAGGCCATGACAAGGGGGAAAGGGGTTGGAAACAGGCATTGTTTTAAGCAGCTCTGCAACCCTGCACTATCTTCACAAGCCAGGCAAAGTGTGGGGAAAAAGGAAAGTAAACAGACATTTTGTGTTCTTGATTTCTTTGTTGTTTTCCAAATGGGAGGGGAGAGGAGAGACCACAGGGAATAAATATAACTCCTTGCTTTCCAAACTCAGTATATCCATTGCTGCCTCCCTCCAAACCCCAGTGCTCTGTGTTATAAATATATTGGTGTTGGCTTTGTCACATATTAGAAAACTGTACCTAGGTTTTATAATGACATAGAATGTGTACAGTTTAAGTAGTCAATTTAGAAAAGGCAAGCAGAAAAAGTCCTCACATTCCTAGATTATTTTATCAGAGAAGAAGAAAAACCAGAAACTGGAGAGAAGAATTTATGGAGAAAAAGCAGACACCACAGAGCCAAAGAAAACTGTAAATTTGATGAAATGATACACAGAAACTTTAAGGAATTTATGAATAATGCATGACTGTGATGAATATGTAATCAAGGATGTATTTTTAAAGGATATCCTTTGGATGTAGAGGTGTGCTTGTGGTTCTTTGCCAAAGCACTCGGCCGCATAACTTTTTGTGGTTCTCTCCCCATTTGTCCTATTTTATTTTATTAAACTTTTCTTAAATTTTATAAGAAGTGAACCTTGTTTTTCACCCTCTGGAATCTCAACATTACAACAGCAGTAAGAGATGTGGCCCCTATTCCAGGATTTCCTTGGCCATGTGTTGGGGTTTTTAGGAGTTCTCCTGTTTTCTTTTTCTCTTATAGAATTTTTCCCATATATGTTGTCAGGGTAACAAATTACTGTGTGCTTAAGGAAAACAAAAGACGTGGCCACAGAGGGAAGGGTCAAACTGGCTACTCTCTTTCACCTGGGGGTTGGGTACATCCCGGGCAGGCTGGTGTTCTTGGCACTGGGAGGGAGAGAGGCTGCCATCGTTGTGGAGGGATTTTGTCAGCACTGTGGGATTCTGCCTTTCGGCTGCCTTCCTTCCACCATGAGTGGAGCCTGCTCACTGGAGCGGCTGTTGCACCGGGACCCTAACACCCCACCTCACTAAAAGGGGGACCTGTGCACCATCTGCTCAGGTGCCTCAGGGAGAAACCTTGGGAGATTCCCAAGCCCACCTTTCCCTGCCCCACTGGGAGCCAGGCTGCGGCCGCCCTGCCCCTGTGGCTGCTTCGAGCCTTTGCTACATCGCAACCCCACACGTGCTGCCTGCCGAGACCTGCCGGGGCTCCCGCTGCAGCTCCGGAGTTCAATACAGCGCTGCCACCCCGGATTTGTGCTCGTCCCTGCTGTCCCTGAGGGTCTGGCCGGACACCGGGATCGGCTGCCCAGGCAGGTTTGGGAAGCCTTTCTTCCATCCCTTCCCGGATCCCAGGCCGCCATCACTGCGTGCTCCCCGAGCTCGCTCCGGAGCGCCCCCTGCAGCCGCGGGAGAACCATCGCACCTGCCCTGCTCACCGGGAGCCGCCAGCGCCCCTGCCGGCTGTGACTGGAACTGCACCAGAGGGGAAAGGGCCTGACAGCCGAGAGAGGCTGCACTGGGTTTGGGGTTCTGTTTGTTGTCACCACTGTAGTTATTGTTGTTTGTTTGCCTGTTTATATATCTGTATTTTAGTAAAGAACTGTTATTCCTATTCCTTATATCTTTGCCTGAAAGCCCCCTTAATTTCAAAATTATAATAATTTGGAAGGAAGAGGGTTGCATTTTTTCATTTCAAAGGAGGCTCCTGTCTTCCTTGGCAGACACCTGTCTTTCAAACCAAGACACCATGTCACTGTCAAACTGTCAGACATTAAAGAATCACTTTGGTTCATGGTCTCCAAAGTTCTACTTCCATTTTCTCCTGAATAAACATGTCCATTCAGACCCTGGAGACAAAGCTGACAGAAAGTTTGACTGAGCTTAACTACTCCATAAATAAAAAAATCAAACTACAATTTATTTCTAGGGTAACAGAGTAAAAAACCTGACCACAAGCCACTGCACAATCATAATGTTGTGCCAGCCTCCCATAAAACCCCTGGAAACCTGCAGGTTGTAAATTCCACAGCTTGTATCCCTCAAGGTGACCTGCTCGTCACTACAGATAAAATCTGACAGATCTGCACAGTTTAAGACCCCTCAAGACACATCACTCTAATTTCCCTACTTCAAATGTGCAACCAAAGTTTGGAAGCCCCAAAATTTTGGGAGAGGAGACAAAATGGGATCCTACACGAGGTTCAGGCTTGCATCTCCTTTCCCCTCTCTCTCCTCAGCTGTAGAATAAGTGGAAGAAGAATTCACAGAGAGATCCACATGAAATACATACATCACTCACACACAGCATTTTTCCCTATGCTTCAAAGCTGACCTTTCTTTTTAAAGTTCAAAAGGCTACTTCAAAAAAAATACTGAAGCTTGCACAAAAATGGTGTTTTCTTCCTAAATTACAGGGGAAATCCACAGAGCCAACACTGCAAAACAAAGCACCTTGTGAACATGAACACATGCACACATCAGACAAGAACAAACACTTCTGTTCCTCTTCTGTGTGCTGAGCTTAATTTGTCCTTCCTAAACATTGCAAGAATATGTTTACAATCTTCTAGCTGCCCAAACTCAGCAATTCCTGTCTTTTTGCTCTTGCATAACAATTAAAAGTAAGAACAGCAGTAGTAATTACTGAGAAATAGGAAGCATCCATCTACTGCTGAAAATGATTCTTTCTTAAACTGCTTAAAAACCTGAAACATCTCAGAGCAATTTAAGGCAAAGGCATGTCTGAACCACCCCCAACCACCAGGGCATTGTTAGTGTTTATGGCCATGTTTAAACAAAGGAGAATTACAGGCCATATGGCTCAGCTAAAGGTAACTCCTGCAAATAATGCAAGCTGCTCATCTGATTTAACATTCAGAAATGTAAAAAAGACAGGTTTCATTTCAGCATTTATGAAACACACCAAAAACCTTCAAAGAGGAAGCTCCCCAGAGATCCTGCTGAGGGAGGTGTCCACATGACACAGGGAAGGACCACAGAGCCCCCAGGCTGCTGAAAACCTCGGCAACAGCATGGATGTATCACTGGGCTGCTTTTCCCAGAGTGAGCAGCAGAATAGAACTCCCACAAAATGCTGTTCTGCAAAGTGCTGTGGAAATCAGAGCACAAAGGAAGTGAAACTGCCTCACCAAGAAGGCCAGACAGGAACTTTTTTGTGCTTTCCATGCAGCACAGAAGCAGACACCCTCTCCAGAAACACCAACAAGTTCCACCTGCCTTCAAGGAGCATGACCAGGCACCAACAAATTGGCCAAACAGTCCCTGCTGCTTAAATCAGGTCAGTAAATCCAGTGGACAGGGGCCTGGCACTATGACACTCTGCTTCTCAGAGGTGGCAGTGAGGAATTTTGGGGGGGGAAAAAAACAGCTGTACTAAATTTCAACACTGCAAATTTGAATCAAGTAAACCAGAGGCCTTCTGAGTAGAATGAGCCAGCAGCCCCTCTTGGACAGATTAGTTTCAAGATAAAGATAACTCAGAGCATAGCACCTTCCCTGGGTTTAGCATTAAAACCTCTCTGCTTTATAGTCTCACTGGTTAGAGAGGTAACTGCAGCACTCTGAGCCACCAGCTATTGCAGGGCCTTCCGAAGGCAGAAATCAAATCATCAGTTTGAAAAAATGCTATTTTAAAATGACTTTGTGATTGTCCAAGCTTCCAGAAATTATTCTCAAACATTAATTCAGTTCTGAGGGAAAAAAAAGAAAATAAGAGAAGTCTTTGAGCCCAACTACTTAAAAGAGCATGTGACCTGCTCCTCCTGTGTCCTTTCCATATACACACCCACATCTCTCCATCAGTGATCAGCAGCTCTGGGCACTTCACAGTCAGGAAAAGCAGTGGGAGGAAGACAAAAAGTCTACTGGAAACACTCATTTAGACATGATAATTACAGGGCTGCAATTAATCTTCTGTTTCCAGATGATCAACTTTCCAGCATTCCCCTTCTCCTTGCAAACTGGGCTGTGTTCAAGCAGTTAGGACAGAATTCCACAGCAGGTTGTGCACTTTCCCCTTTGGTTTGAGGCACCATTCTCAGGAGGGAGAGGAGGACAGAGGAAAAAGCAGAATACCCCAGAGTACAGTTGTGCAGCTGTCACTTTGCCTGTGGCAGTTTTATACCCATTCTGACCTTCTCTTAGGCAATTCCATTTGCCCATTTCAGTGGGAAAGCACCCAGGGCCAAGGCTGACACTTAGACAATGCATTTTATGTAACAAAACCCCAAGGCTTCAGCAAGCAAAGTTTCCCAAGCACCCATCAGAGCCACACAGCTCTCTGCCTCTTGTATCAGCTGATGTCCCAACTGCTGACAGAAACGAGTTCCAACAGCTTTATGCCCAGTGTCTGCCCCACTGCAGGGATAACCTGTGCTGGTGTTCTCAGCACTGCAAACAAGGAAGGTGAAGGTGAGGTGAAATGGTTTTTATAAGAGAAGAGGCATGCTCCTCCTCTAAACTTGAAGGTGGTACAGGAAATACAGTCCTGAGAAGACAAGTCAGGTGAGAGGGTGTCACCTCCTCCTATCAAAGGCAATCACATCCTGCACTCCCACACAGGCAAGCTTCATCTTCAATCCTACTGGGAGTCTGACCCCAACCACACCTTCTATAAGCCTACTCCAGTACTCATCTCCTTAACACAACCAAGCCTCCATCTGACAGGGAAAGCCCACTCAAAGCCAGGTCAGCTCATAAGCTCTTGTGTCAACATTGCCTTCCAATACTGAAACCATCAGTTCAAAAACACACATTTGGACTCTTGCTGAGAATTTTATCGAGGCTGTAAAACTGGTCTGCACTGGAAGGCCACATAAGCCTGGAAAGGCAGCTTTCCAGCTGGACAGCTGACAATATATGCCATGCCTGCTTGTTGGTGAGTAGCCAGTCAGCTGGCCTTGCCTTTGAGCTTAGCCATCTGGCAGGCTCACAGATGCCAGCTCAGAGACCAAAACTGAGGGGAACTTCTCAGACTGACACTTCTCTGTTCAAAACTCCCCAGGCTGCATTTTTCTTTTCCAATTGCCATCAAGCAGATGTGTCACTTAAGAGTGGGGAAAAAAAGCTGAAGTAAATAGTCTTGTTTAGACAACTGTTTCTCTGAGTTAAATTGTCTCTCATAAAGCTTCACCAAGAAGAGGAATTAAGCAACCTACACACAGCTGAAATACACCAGAATCAGCTTAACCTCAGTCTCCTCTGGAGAGCACAAGGTGCATTTGCACTTATCAAAGTCAAAACCACCCAAAATGTTCAGGAGACAAAGACAGTCTACTTACAGCACCACAAGAGTTGGGGCCCCCGTGGAAGAGTGTACAGGCAATCCTCACTACTTCTGCTTCCATCTTCCTCAGACCAGGGAATATATCTGGATGGAGAGGATTACTCCAGGCAAACTCTTCATACACCTTCAGAAAACAAAGACAGTTAAGACTTGCAGGTGAGGCTTTGAGAACTCCCCATGTGCACTGTAGAAGCAAATTAGCTGCATTTTATCATAAGAACACTACAGAACTTAACTGCTCCTGCAGGTAGATATGACAAGCTGGGAAGATGTAAATGAGGAGTAAAATAAAAAAAGTAGTTTTCCTAAGGCATTCAGACCTCTGGAATGATTCTACAGCACAATATCTCTTGTTTTAAGAACAGATTTAACCATTTTGCTGTTTTTAAAAAAGAATACAGCATACATCCTGCAATTGCTTTATACTAAACAAGCAAAAAAAGGGGCTTTGCAGAACTTGTTCTCAAGTTTACTGTTAAAGAGGGGTTCTGAAGCTGGTAGAAAAGCACAAATGCCCACCCACACCACAACAAAAGTGGCTGTGGAAACCAGTATTCCTGCTTGTTCCACAGCTGTGGATTCACAGGATTCAAGGCTGGAACAGGCCAGGCCCAACCTCCTGCTGTCCAGATAAAAAAGCAACTGCAGGGATGTTAAATAAAATACAGCAAAACAAACCAGTGAATAATCAGCACAAACAAAGGAAATGTTTCCACAATGTGATCCAAGCCAAGACCCCTCCAGAAAGGCTGCTCTGAGATTTGTTTCCCCAAAAGTGGCACAGAAAATATCAACATGAGGAGGAAAAAAACAGCAATAGCAACCACCAAACAGAGCCTATTACAGCTGCTACAAAAGCTGTTCCCAGGAGCAAGAGGGCCAGACTTCCCTTTCTAGCAAAACAACTCTGGAAGGAGATGTACTTGAAAACAAACCTTTGGACTTTTTAGGTTATTTTCCAGCCTTCTCAAAGGCACAAGTTCCTGAGAAGGTAAACAGACCTCACAAAGACACCACTTAAGGTGCCACTGCTCCATTGTTCAACATTTGCACCACACAGCCACGCCAAAAAAACATTTCACTATGCTCTTCTTTTGCTTAAACCAAGAGTGGTTTAGTTCCACTCAGTGACAGTTGTTCCAGTACCAGCCTCCAGTTCACTTGTAATTACTAATTACTTTCTCACTCAAAACAGCACCTCATCTAATTTGATCCCAGTTATCTCTACAAGGTGTTTTCACATGGACAGTTACACGGCCAGAGTTACGCTGCCCAAATTGCCAATAATTTCCCTTCCTAGACTTAAGTTTTAGATCTTCTCTATTTATTTTGGGATGCTGGAAGAGCTCTGAGGGGTTTCTGGTCACCCCAAAGATGCAAAGTTGGCCTGCTTGCACTTTACCTTCACCAGCAGGTGGGTGAGTTTCTCTTCACCACTGTACACAGTCCCGGAGACTTTGCCATCCTGCCAGCGTACATCTCCTGGAAGAGAGGGAAGTGCACACTGCTCACAAACACAGCCACTCCCAGCCAGTGTGGAAAAGCACACAGAAAATCACCTCAGTTATGCAGAGAAGGACTCAGCTTATGAGATTTCCCTGAGTTTTGTGGCCTGGGAATAGCTGTGTGTGAAGTTGAGCCTCTGGCACCGTGTGAACTTAGCAAACAGCAAGTAAATGATGACTAAAGAGTCAGCACATAACCAACATGTAGCTGTAGCAAGCAGTTACATTAATATGTAATCCACTTAATCCCCATCAGTCTCCCCAAACTGCTGTTCAACCAACTGGACACTAAATTAAAGCCACCTTCAAAGAGCACCCACCACCACTATAAGCTGAGAAGAGATGGAAAAGCCAAGTTTGTACTGCTAAAATCCACAGTGCTGGCACCTCAATTAAATTTCACCTAAACAGGTATTTCCAGGCAACTTCTAAAGGGGAGTGGAGAGTTCAATAGGGCCTTAAGAAAAAAAGAACCCAGTGAAGGAAGGAAACAATAACTTAAGAGAAAACACAGACAGAAGCAACATTAGCAATACATGGCAGTAGAAAAGAAGGAAGTTGTTCCAGGATACTCAATTATGAAATTGTTTGTTTCAGAATTTGAAGCAGATGTACTGTTCTAGCAGAAAATTCAAGGCATTTCTCACATTTGGGATAGCAACAGGGCAGTCATATCTTCTCCTCTAGATAGGAAGTCACTCACATTTGCTCATTAGGAGTAACAGGTACACAAATCAGGGGGAACATGTTTACATAAGAGAGGCAACTCAAATTAAGTGTCAGACACTGCTTGTGTGGACTCAAGCCAGGAGAACATCATCATGATTCTTCCTTAAAAGGCTTTCTCAAAGCACAGACAATGGCCTCTCTTCATTGAGGTCACAGTCTTGGAAATTCCCTAACAATCCTACTTGGAAGTTGTTTGTGAGTATTTTCTGGGGCTTAATGGAAAATGCATTTCTGGTAAAAGTCAAACACCAAGGTAACAGCAGAGAAATGCAATCCAAAAAGAGAACTTCCTCCATATTTCTCTTCTCCTCAGCTCTCCCATCTCTCCATCAGCCTAGAATTCTTGGGAAAGAAACGGAATTTCAATATAAATATCTGAACACAGTATTAGAACTCATGGATCTTAGTCACGTCTAGAAGGAAAACAGACAAAAATTTGCAAGGGGACAAAATATTTAAGCTGAAACCACGAGCAGGAGTCACTGGGATTCATTTAAGAAAGGAAGTGTCATGCTTAGTGTCTGAGCATGCAGTACAGACTCACCTTTTGAGCTGTACTCTTTCATCTTCTGCAGCACTTCAGGCTGGCTCATGCCTTGTTCTGGCAGTGCTTTGATATAATCCTTTTCATCTTTCAGGAAGGACAAACTGGAAGTGACATCATTCAAGGCTTCATCAATCTTCTTCTGAATCTAAAAAGAAAGAAAAAAAGCTTATCAAACAATGGCACTGGTCAAATTCTAAATAATAGTTGAGTGTGTGCAGGACAGGACCCCCTGCCTACACCTGTGGTGTTGATGGAACAGACAGGAACTGCTCCAACTGGGAGCTTTGACACCTTTCCTTAGTGCTGGAGAAAACAAAACTCAAAGAAAAAAACCCACAGTTTTATCCAGCAAACTTTTTAAAGTGAGTTTCACTTGTAGGGGTCTTCAGATGCATTGGTTTGTACCTCGCCTCCTCTACCAGCACACACAGTTTGAAACTCATGAAAACAGAGACACAATAAAGAAATCTCCACACAGACACAGTTCAGAGATTTCTTTCTTCCCACCCACACCCTACACTCAGGAAACCCCAGACTTCTTCTCACAACACGTACCAAAGTAAAGATTCTTCTTCCAAGCAACACAGGTGTTGGGATATTGACTTTTGGACATTGGAATGCCTCAAAGTCAAGGCCTCTTGTGGGCAACTGATAAGTTATCAGGTATCAGCCTACCAAAGAGCAGAAAGAGGATACAGATAGGACATAGCAGGAGTGCCCTGGCACAGGGGAGCAGTGTTAGCCCTGAGAAGGGAAGTCTGGACACAACAGGGATTGTATAAAGTGACCTTTCCTTTTCTAACAAGCAGGCAAAAAACATAAGCAGAAGAGAATTTGTCTGATCAAGGGCTACTCAATCTAGGAGGTGAAAGCTGGGGCACTTAACAGGACAGGGAGGGAATTTAATCCATTCCAGAGTAATGTGGGAGAAATTGGGTAACTCCTTCCATGTCCACAGCAAAAGGAAAAAAAAATTCCTCTGTGCTACTCTCTTTGGATAAAACTGCCTGGAACAGATCTGACCCCTAGAATCATTGTGTAAATACACCAGCACAGCAAGCAGCAGGAAGTGCAATCAAGTGTGATACCATCATTTACAAGGTGAAAGAAACCCAGCTGTGCATTTCTTCATCCCAGAGTCAATAACGTGCTAAAACATGCTGACAGTTGTGGTTTCAAGTTTTAATGCAAAAGCAAAAAAAGAGCAGCTCCCAAACACTGCAGCTTGTTTGTCATTTTAATGATTACACAAAGCACTGATATCCTTCTGCTAACTTTTGCTAATAGTTATCTGAGCCCTAAACTCATCATGGCCGGTTGCTTGATTAAAATAAATACCCTTCCATATTGCACAACAAACCCTTGGCTCACACTTTCACACTGTCTCAGAACAGCTCCAGTTCAATCCTGTCTCTTCTTCCAGAAATACAATTATTTTCTTGAAATCTAACAATAAGGAAACATTACTGGAGAATTCACTCATTCTTGGTTAATACAAATAGCTCAAAAGTTAAAAAGATGGCACCCCTTTTTTCTGAGAGTGATATAAAAAGATTGCATAGAAATTATATCTGTCATTAAATCAGGAGGCAGCAGAAGACATTGCAGATTTATATCCTTGGAGCACTAGGATCACAGTGACATGACAATGAAGATGCACAGAACTGTATATTCTCCAAGAGAGTTGAAGCAAGGACCTGGAATAATCCTATAAGTAGTTGTTCAAATACTTACTATAGCCCCAACAAATGGCATTTTTCTCAGTAGTTTAAAGAACTGTTTTTTAGTTCGAGATGTCAAACCTGAAAGACAAAAGGCAGAAATGAACCTAAGAAACAAAAAAAATCAAAAAAAGAAACTTTTGATGCAGCTCATGATCAGGTTCAGCATTCCTGACCCAAGCTGAAATAACACAGTGACCCAGGGAACATGGTGAGAATGCAAGAGCAAGGTTTTCAGGGATGGGCCATGCCATGGAAACACATCTGGAGTGCAGAACAGCAGCCATCTACAGGAATCAGTTATTTGACATGCTTTCTTACTTACCTGGGAATTCACACCCACGTGTGGAGTTTTACAGGAAAAAGAATGATTTCAGAGTTTGTTAAAGGTAAGGAATTATTATCATTTCCTTCCATGTCAAATCAGAATAGTTACTAGAAAACAAAACCACTGAGCAGTGTGAAACAGGCTCCTAGACCAAAGGAGGGAACAGGGACATTTGTGACAATGTCAGCGACAACACAACATGAATCTGCCCTGTTTGATGCACCAGGAGGTGACTCAGGGAAAGGGGGTGGACAGAGGAAAGAGCAGAAATTCTACCACAGCACAAAGACTCAAATGAGAGAAGCCACTGATGACAAGCACTGGAAAACTCCTTGGGTAGCTCTAAAGGCAGGAATAAAATCAGGATGTCACAGATGCTTTATAGCCACTAAAAATGCCTTCCCAGTCCTACTTATACACCAGCAGTTACACCAAAAAATAACTGAGCTTAAAAAATCAACCATTTTAAGACTTTGCAATTTTATCTACACTTTCCCTCCCACTTTATATATATTTTACTTCATATATACAACTGGAAAAGCTACCCAAGGACACAAATTGGCACGTTCTGTAGCAAATACTCATTAGTGCTTGGATAGTAACATTTCTGGTGCACATCTTAGTGTGCACACTGTTTCATTAATCATTTCCACAGTGAGAAAAGACTGCAAACTCCTGAAAAATTCTGACAATCTACTCAGATCTTCTATGAGCAGTCAATACTTAAAAAAATACATTGTGCAACAGTACAAATACCAGCCAGGAAGGTAAGTGTCCCAAAGAAAAGTTTCATACCAATTTGTTCCTTACAGACATTCCCACTGTTAAGCTACTCCCAGCTCCACAAAGAGAAAGGGCTGCTTGAGAAACAGAGACACAGAAGGAGACATCAAGTTAAAAATGTGGCTGTTTTTAACAAGCTGCCACCAGAGTGTAACCCTAAGGCCTGTGGGAACTGAAAAGCACCTCTGAGGGCATGGCAGGGACCTCATGATCAGAGAAAACTGCAGGTTCTGCAGAGTTCAACTCCACTGCAGAGCTGCCAGTATCAGGAACCACTCAAAACAGGAAGATACTCCAGAAATATAAAAAAAAAATTATAAAAGAAGAAATTATCCTCAGACCATCACATGCAAATTACATTAAACACTCTGAGGATGAAATGTGCCCCCAACACAGAACCACGACCATGTCTCCTTCCCCAGCAGGAAGGGAAACAACCAAGAGTTGTTATCCAGACACTTTGTAGCAGTGACAAAGCCCACAGGAACCCAGCTCTCCATAAATCATCCCAGGGTTTGGGCAAGAAGAGTCTTGTGACAAGAAAATGGTTTAGCCAAAGAAAAAAGGGAGACAAGGGAAAGGGAAGCAGACAGAAGCACATTCCATTCACCCTCTGAAGGAATGGGGGAGCTTCATTTACCACACAAGACTTGACCTTAATTAAGAAGAGAGTTTGGTACATATTGGGTGACAGCAAAAAGTCTGTTTTAACAAGTGTTTGGCCTTGTTCCACCCTCTTTCCTTCCACTGCCCAGGAACAAGGCAGCCCACCTGCCCTCCCTCCAAAGGTAAGAAAATCCCCCTTTTCAAATACTTACTCTCAGGCTGGCAGAGGAAGCCATGCAGCCACACACTTACAAGGGTGGAAGAAAAGGTCAGCCCAATGAGCTGCCAGGGTTCAAGTCCATCACACCGGGCATTCACAAAGCCGGTCACTTTCTCCCAGTACATCTGAAGGATCTCCTTGTAGGGAATAATGGCATCCTGTGCAAAGGCAAACCAGAATAACATTGAGGAAAACACAAATGAGAACAAGTAAGGCATCAAAAGGCCTACTGTTGATTAAAAAGGTGCTTTTCAGTATGCAGACCCCACGCTTTCCTTAAATCCTACAACAGGTATGAGATAGTTTTTATTCACTTCCAGCTGAGTCACAGATAAAAATACACACCTTGAGAAACTTCACATATTGAGAGAGAAGCACCAAGAGCAGATGAGCAAAGTAAGGTTCTCTGCAGAGCCCCAAGAACCACCACCAGATCTTACCACCGCCAATTGTGTAAATTTTTTATTAACTGTGTTAATTTTTTCCCAAGGAATTATGAGGTGATGAATGAAGGTACCCCAAAACCAAGTCTGCATTTTTAATGAAGATGGAAGCATTCAGCAAGTCCTTAAGTGAAAGATCTAATTAGCATGTTACATACCAAGGGAGGACAGGAGAGGAAAACACTGCTGCTGCCAAAATAACCCCAGAAAGCAGTGATGCAACAACAATTACAATGTCAAACCAGGAATTACTGCTGGGACACAGCCCAAGTTCCTAATCAATATCTTCAAACGAGATGCTCTTCAAGAGAGTCAGAACAGGGCAAGGAAAACTGGATGTGCACAGAAGAAAAAGTACATTTCCCCCTAAACAGGGGTCTTCCATCAAATTCTCTAAGAAAAGTTTTCTAGAGATAAGAACAAGCAGAACAGAGCCCTCTTTCAAATCCTTCCTTCCTTTTGACCAGCCATCCAGCCCCGTTTTCCTCAGTTTTACTGGGGAGATCTTCACCCTGAAACCAACAGGGAAAGTACGTGGGGCCTTTCAAAAGATTTGTGACTAAGCCTTGGAAGGAATAAATCCTCTATTCCTGTGCTGTTTGACTTTAGATGGGAACAGAGCAATTTTTCAGTAAACCACTAAATTAAAAACTGCTAAAACTTTGCTTCTCAGGACCCTTCAATGGGCTCACTTCTGGGTCAGGCCAACATCAGAAGCAGCATTTAATCAACTTTTTTTTAGGGGTATTTTTTAGGGGGTAACATGTCATTCCAACACAACTGGATAGGCTACTAACACTCTAAACAAAAGCCAAGTTTTTCCAAATAAACAAAGGAGGAAGGCAGGTTTTCTTATCAAAAAGCAACACTAATGAATACTCACTACTTTGGAAAAGCAGTAAAATGCACAAAACATGGCAGAGTTTGAAAGTATTTAAGAAACCCAAACATAAAATCCAGCAGAATTAACAGCATTTACCCTTAACAGAGTTTTCACCCATGTCCTAGCACAGGCTCAAGGGACACTGAAGGGACTGAATTCAGCAAAAGCAGGCAGCACTCAGCTCTGAGAAGGCAAATTAGCATCTATTCACTTGGCAAGGGGCAATTAAAAAATACATCAGAGCTACTTCAGCCTCCAAAACACGGGGGCCACAAAACCCACTGCAATTAGGCAATGTCCCAGCTAATGAATGCCCAGTCCTCCAAGTCACTCACCACAAAGCTGATTTAATCCCAGAATTTAAGGGAAAAGCCACCTTTTCCAGCTAACCAGAGGTGGTACTTAAGTTTCAGCAAGTTTGCACAGTCTTCACTGGTAAATCCCTGGAAATGCTCATTTAACCAGCAACAATGACTTTGATTCCTTGCCTACGAGGAAATGCTGGGACATCATTCTGGTTTAGAACTGTGCTTAAAGGATGGAAATGGAGCCCCTAACAGGCTGGTGCCTTAATAGCTGTTCTCAACTCATGGCAAGGAAATGCTGCAGCATCAAATATAAAGTGGGCTGTGCTTTTTTTTCCCCTGAAGATGGAGGATACTGTAAGCCCTGACTCAGAATGGAACATGACCTTCTTCACAGAAGTCACTCAAGGGACTCAAGTCAACAGCCAAGTTAAAATAAATAAATCTGGCAAGTAATTGACCTCACTCCTGGAGAAAGCTCTGGACAGAAGATCCCAGCTGACTGGGCATTTTGTTGTCACTGACATACAGGAACTCAATGGTATATCCAAATTTTGAACAAATAACAGAAGATTTTCATACTGTTCATTCTAAGACGTTGAAGAATTTCTTCCCCTGTCTGGTTTTAAAAAAAAAACATCCAGAAATCAATCTGCAAGTGATACAGTTTGACCAGGTGAAGTTTTCTCTGTATTTCTCACTTTCCTTCTTCACTCATTTCATATTTGGAGAAGTGTGAAGGATGAGGTTGATCATTTTAGGAGGATATTAACAACTGGGACTAAAAAACCCAGTGAAAATTGGCATGGAAGATGGGTTAGCAGTGAATTACAATTTCTCACATCCCTGGCTAACCATGCACTCAGTTTTTCCCATGTGCTCCTTTCCCTGAAAGTATCCAGCAAGACATGAGAGATCTTTACTTTCTGAATTATTCACTTAATTCCACAGAAACCACAGGGCATTTAGAAGGTTGCATTCAAATGTTTTTACTACACCCAGGAACATACTGGGTTAAAAGAGAGCTTATAAAAAAGAGGGAGAGTTACTTTTTACATGGGCAGAGTGACAGGACAAGGGGGTGCAGCTTCACACCGACAGAGGGAAGGGTTAGATGGGATATCAGGCCCAAAGAAGCTGTGGCTGTCCCATCCCTGGAAGTGCTCAAAGCCAGGTTTGACAGGGCTTGGAGCAACCTGGTCTAGTGGAGGGTGTCCCTGTTGACAGCACGAGGTGGGACTAGATGATCTTTAAGGTCCCTTCCAACCCAAACCACTCTGGGATTCTCTACAATTGCAGTCCCATACCACCTCCTCATTTTACAGGGAGGAGGCAGGGGGAATAAACAGCCCCTGTGCAGCCCAGCCATCGGAATCCCTTCCCCTGCAGCCCTGGAGGTGCTGCTCACAGTGAAAAACTCTTACTGCTTCCCCAGCTGGACTAAAGACAACAGGCTGACCTGATTTTAAACCTGTCTACAGAACAGAATTTCATGTAAGACAACAACTTGCTTATTTTTGAGGGCATCAAAAAATAAAGGTTTCCCTTCCCGTTAGAAGAGAGCAGATAAGCTGGTTTTATTTCTGTAAGAGAACCCTCCCATCACAAAAGCTTCACAAGACAGACGATTATTTCAGAAGCAGTTTAATAACCTGACTTATTAGCACACTAAATAGCAGGGAGAAAAAAAATCTCCACTGGAGGATTTGTTTCTAATTCTCAGAGCAGTAAGACAGACCCAGGTATCAGATAAAATACTAATTGCTTTCATTAGGACTTGCAGTGCTCATTTGTACTGACATTAATGCACTCAGCTACCTAAGCAGTTTACATATTGAATTTTTAGCTGCACAGATTAGGAATACATCCTTCCTACTTTATTTCTAAAAGCCATTAGCTAGCTGAGCTGGTTCCAGGGATAGCACTTACACCACTACAAAAGAGCACAATTAACTGCAGTAATGCTCTTCTGTCCCAGATGAGAGAAAATGGAGAGGGGAGGAATGCCAAAGCTAATGAGAGCACATTTTGTATTTTTACCAGAACAGCATTTCCTCGGCTGAGAGTTTTAGGACATAAAATAGCTTAAAAGGAAAAAAAAAAAAAAAAAAAAGAAAAAAAAAGCATGAGAGAGAAACACAAAGGCAATAAACTGGAGAACCTCAGACTTTTGTTACAAGTGCCTTCTGTTTCTGTGGAAATGGAAACACTGAGTTTACCTGTGACAAAAACGAGAAGATTTTATCAGCTGAACTTTCCTTCCTCCAAAAGAATGATTAAAGTGGGTTTAAAATGGGGCCACAGAATAAAAGTAGCCTTTAAAGGGAAGTTTATGTTATGCAATACCATGAGGCTGACTGTGCAAGGAGGAAGTGCTAAGATCAAAGAAAGGCCTGGAAGAGACCTTAAAAACCATCTTGTTCCAGACTTCTGCCAGGGCAGGGACACCTCCCACTAGAGCAGGTGGCTCCAAGTCCCATCCAGCATAGCCTTGGACACTTCCAGGGATCCAGGGGCAGCCCCAGCTTCTCTGAGAAACCTGTGCCAGGGCTTCACCACCTTCTCAGGGAAGAATTTCTTCCCAACATCCAATCTAAACCTACTCTCTGTCAGTTTATACCACATCCTCAGCTTTCACTTGAAGCCACACGGATTCCCAAACCAGGGACCCTCTGACCACTTCCCCACACCCTAACCTGAATGTCTGTGTCTGCCATCAGCTTCCCTCACATCCCCAGAGCTGAGGCAGGAGGTGGCTGTCACACAAGTCAGCACACAGTAAATCAAGGCCAAGGGAGATGGCTCCAACAGCACGAGTTAGGCCAGCTCGGATTACGGGAGCACATGGAATACCGGTACTGCCACTGTAATTAAGGCCTCTGCTCCAATACAACGAGTTCTTCCGAGGAGAAGCTTCCTGACTGAAAACAAACCACAGAAAGCCAGCAAGGACACGGCAGCTTTGCTTATTTATTCTGCTCCTAAGTAGAAGGAAGGCTTTAATTAGCCCTGCCTTCGCTGACACCTCATTGCCTGCACGTGCTCTGGCCACAAAAGGCACTTCTGACCAGCATAACCAGCCTGGCCACAGGGAAGCCCTGGACTCACAGCCACCAGTCTGCCAACTTCCTACTGGAGAGCAAGGAATGGGATTGAGCAACACCACCCCAGCCTCTTCAGAGGGTGCTTATTGCTGTCTGTGCCTGCAGTGTTTTGATTCGCACCCCAGTAATGACTCTGCTCCTCCATCTCTCCCTGCCAACCCCAGCCTGACAAATCTCTTTACATCAGCACCAGGCAGGGAATATTTGTTAGTCAGCTCCTAATTACAGCTCGAGGCTTGGACCACGTGCTGTCCATCCTGACCAAAGGATGTGGGCAGACAGAGCGACACAGGATGCGTGATCTCTCAGAAATCAAAAATCATGAACTTTCGGATGTATGGGCTGAACTAAGTGAAATTAAAAACACATTCAGGCCATGCTCATCTTACCACAACTCCCCAATACCACTAGTTTCATTTGCATTGCATTTATTTCCACCACTGCCATAATGAAACTTTTTTTTCCAGAATGACAGCAGTTGGATTTTTTTTTGCCACGTACAGTGTCTGCAAAATGAATGTATGAATATACTGTCCCACCAGCCCTGAGAGTTCAAGAGGAGTGGCTAAACAATGGCTAATTATAGCTTCAGCACAAAAACAAACAAGGCAGCAAGTTAGAGTAAGAACAACAGCATTCCAACTTCCACTGCAGAGCTAGAATGTAAAACTACCAAAACAAAATGGGAAAAGGCTGATTGGAGGCTCAAAATATGTATGAGTTTATAGGAATCCAAAGGCCTCCAAAAATCAGGTGCAAGTTCAAATTTCATTTAACCCAAAATATACACGTGGTGTCGTGTTCACTTTGCTCACTTATGCAAACCAATTTATAAAAGTTTCTAGGCACACTCCAAGCAGCACAGACCTCACAAGAAACAGGATCCACCCAATGGATGCTGCACTTGAACTCATCAAGGATCTCTGTGGATCACCAGCTCCAAGAATGTGCAAGGAAACATCCTCTGCTGACACCCACAATAATTAGGGTAAAAGAAGCTCCCAGTTCCTTGCATGCTGGGGCTCATCTGGACAGATTTCATTCCTCCGCTTGGCCTCCTCTCAGCCTCAGATCACTGCATGCCTTCTGGAGAATAAAATGGGTGTTTCTTGGAAATATTTTGAGCACACACAGAGGTACCTGCAGCATTAAGACATGAAGTCTTGGCAGAAACTGTCTGGAAGGAGACCCAGGAAGGCAATTGTACTGGGAGCAGGCATCCATGAACAAAGGCAGCACCAAACCCTGGCACAGCTTCCCAGCAGGGTTATGCAAGCCTTGGACAAAGCCACCAGTATCAGCACAAACTGAATGTTGCTATTATACATTAAGGGCCTTGCTCTTGGGCAAGTCCAACCATAGGGCAGAATATTCAAAAATTATCTTATCAACACCAACACACAGAACCCTTCGACCCCTGCAATATCTGTCACATGCCCTTCCTGATATGGCATGGATAAATCTTGATGAGCAAAGAGAGACAAAGGAAACGCTCAGAACACAAAGGATTCTTTTACATGCAAATTTCTGTATTTCAAATATTTCCTAATACAGAAAACTGTATCACAATCACCACAGCAAATAGACCTGAACACCTGCTACTACATCAACTGGCAGAATCCTAAATCTCAGTTCATGCTCTAAGGGCAGGACTAAAACACATAGTAGGCCTGCTAGTAGCTGAAAGGGAACGTCTTTCACTGCCTGGAATGCAAAGAACAGGAGCAATACAACAGTAAAATCACAGACTCATTTGGTTTGGAAGAGACCATGATGATCATCTCATTCCATCCCCCTGCCATGGGGCAGGGACACCTTTCACTAGACCAGGTGGCTCCAAGCCTCATCCAACCTGGCCTTGGACACTTCCAGGGATCCAGGGGCAGCCACAGCTTCTCTGGATAACCTGTGCCAGGGCTTCACCATCCTCACAGGAAGGAATTATTTACTAATATCTAATCTAAACCCAACATTCTGTCAGCGTGAAGCCATTCCCCCTTGTCCCTTGTAAAGAGTCTCTCTCCCCCTGCCTTGTCAGCTCCCTCAGATACTGGAGGCCACAATTAGGTCACCCCAAAGCTTCTCTTCTCCAGGCTGAACAATCCCATCTCTCCCAGCCTTTCCTCATAGCAGAGGTGCTCCATCCCTTTAATCATCCTGGTGCATCCTCCAGACTCACTCCAACAGTTCCACATCCTTCCTGGGCTGAGCCCCTCCAGGGGGGGTGTCAGCTGAGCAGGGGCAGAATCCCCTCCCCCTCCCCTGCTGCCCATGCTGGGGATCAGCCCAGGGTACAGGGGGGTTTCAGGGCCAGGGAATGGCCAGACCCACCAGCACCCCAAGTCCTTCATAGCTGTTCCATGGTGGGAGCAGCTGGTGCAGGAGAAGATCAGATGGAGACATCTTTGTACTGGCAGAGTTGTGTGTTTGGAAGAAGAGACAAGCAGAAGCCCCAAAATCATAACTCAGAAAGGGACTCTACTGAATCCCTTTGACCACAGGAGTGGCAGCAAGGCTGTGATTGCTGCCACACCAGGCAAACCACATGCAATAAATGCTGTGATTAGGTTTATCTCCACACCACCAAACACTGCTGGAGAAATCCAAGGCAGGAAGTGAGTGAGGCGTCACCTCAGCAGACCCTTCCCTGCTCAGCGATTCAGACACAACTTCTAAGGGCAGAAAGAGGGTGAGAAGTTCTGAGTAGACTGGACATGAGCAAGACATTGAAAAAGAAAGATTTTACTCTGTCTAGGTAAGAAAATTTCCAGTGCCTCATGCTGCCTTTTGCTAAGGTCACAGGAAGGATGGCAAAGTGAAACCACAGTTTAGGAAAAACGTTATGTATCAGTGTTTCTTCAGAAGAAACCTCAGTCCTCAAGTTCAAAGCCAACTTCCTAAGCTTTCCAGAAGCCAGGAATCCTATGCAATAGCTACTGACTAATCTTGTGAATAGAAGAGCAGACCTGAGCAGGTCTTCCAGGCGCAATAAGTAGCAATTTTCTCTGCAAAGCTTTGGCACAGAAGGGACTGAGGTGAGAACAGCCTGACCACACAGCACGGCTCCAGCAACCCCAGGCCAGTCTAGACCACCCCTTGCAAATTATTTATCCGGTGCCAAATTCTGGCAGCTGAAAGCAACCCAAACATAAGCTGTGCAGGCCCTTGGTGCTGTCCCAGGCTCCCCATGGCAGCACACAGCTCCACACCAAAGCAGGAAGAAGCAGCAGCACTTGGATTCTTGGGAATGGAGTAACCAAGTGGGACAAAGGAGTGGGACAAAGATAATGTTTCATTTATCACTCAGCAGCTGTGATTTCAATTTTCCTTGCCGATAGGGAAAAAACCCAACCAAACAAGCAGCACCCCTTCCAAGTTTGAGGAATTGCAAGATTCATGCCATGCCAACGTGGGCTAAGGCCAGCTTTATTCCAAGCAATCCTGAAGTTTGCTTCTAGATAAAAAAATAATAGCTAATAAGCAAAGAGTGTCTCTAAAAAATAATAATTAATCAGCAGACACGATTTCTCTTAGCCAAATCAGCACCTTTACCAAAACCCTGAGAAGACACCATTCTGCCCCACCCAGGAGAAATAAACAGAGACAAGCGAAAACACCGTTTCTAATCCTCTCTGCCCCGAAACTAGGTAATCGTGGGGAATAAAGAAAGCAGTCCATGAACAAGAGGAACACATTCACATTTAGGGGAAGGGTATCAACCTCGGGTGGAGGCCGAAGAGAGGACCTGACCACCCACCCTCGCACCCTGCCGGCGGCCGAGCTCGGCCGGGCATCCCCTGAGGCCCAACCGGGACCCCCCAGCCCACAGCCGGCCCCCGCCGGACAAGGCCCGGGCCTCGCTACCTCACAGGCCGCGACGGGACACCCCTCCCTCCCCCCTTATACCGGCCTCGCACTCCGCGCTCACCATCGCTCCTGCTACCGCCGGCTCGCTCTCTCCTTCCTCCCTTCTTTCTTTCTTTCCTCCCTCCTCCTCCCCCTCCTCGCGGGGTCCCGGCGCGGCCACGCTCCGCCCCCAGGCTGCCGCTCCCCGCTGGCCGCGCCCCCTCAGGGCGGAGCGGCGGCGCCACAGTGGCGCCCTCACTTGGACGGAGGCGGTAAAACCTTAAAAAACAGGTGGTTTTTGTAAAAGTACCAAAAAAAAAAAAAAAACCTCAAACAAAAACCACAAACAAACAAACCACCAAAAAACCCAGTTTGTAAGTCCTCCCTAGTTCATTATCTGGGGCTGGAGCCCCTCTGCTTTGGATCTGGCCTGAGACAGCTCAGGGTGGAGAAGAAAAAGCCTCGGGGAGATCTCAGAGCCCCTTCCAGTGCCTAATTGGGGCTCCAAGAGAGCTGGAGAGGGACTTGGGATAAGGGGGAATGGCTTCCCACTGACAGAGGACAGGACAGATGGGATGTTAGGAAGAAATTGTTACATGTAGGGTGGTGAGACCCCGGCACAGGTTGCCGCTGGATTCCTCAAAGTGTCCAAGCCCAAGCTGGACAGGGCTTGGAGCAACCTGGTCTAGTGGAAAGTGTCCCTGCCCATGGCAGGGGGCGGGGACAAGACAATCCTTAAGGCCCCTTCTAACCTAAACCATTCTGTGATATCTTTTGAGAAGAGTTTTTGTTCTGCACAAAATGTAAGGCAGGAACTACTGGCTGGCCTTTACAGCGTTGTCCAGTCTGTTAGTTCCGTTAATCCACAGATTAAAATCTATTCTGGGTAGGCAGGTGAGACCCCTCATCACCTTCACCAGCCACACCTGAGGCTGTCCCACCACTCATCAGCCTAACTCCCTCCATCTGGGACTGACATCCACTTACTCCACAAGGATATCAAAACCAGCTGATTTGCAGAAGAAGGATTTGAAGGCTGCTGACTCCTGGGGCTATTCCATAAAACTTAGCAGTGGGAAGAGTGGCAACAGCCAAACTCTCCAGGTGTTCAGGAGAGTTTTAAGAGGTTAAAGGTCTCTGTGGCCCCTAGGGTTAATTTTAACCTCATGATATAAAGGCTGGGTTTCAAACACTGCAAGTGGAACGCTAGAACCATCCTCATACAAGCACTGTGGTTTTTAGACATCGAGGGCAAACCTGCCAAACACCCCAAGGCATTTAGGTTATGCAAAGGAACATTTTGAAGCAATTGTGTTGCAGAAGAGTTCCGGGGGGGATGGGGGGTGGAGGCAGAGATGGGCAGCAGCAAAAGAAGGGAAAGTTTTTCACATCAGTAGTTCCTTGTGCAGGGACAGCAGAGCTTCAGCTAGGGCTGTCTTTTGAGGACAAACACACAAGCAGGTACTCTGGTTGCCAGTAAGTGTGAACTCAACAGATACACAGCAGCATTTGGCTCATTTCCCAAAAATGAGTGCACTGTGCCATGGGGTGCTGCCTCTGCTACCTGCAGGACACACTGGAGAAACTGCCCTTCTCCTGGGAGATGGCAGCAGGAGCAAATACCCATTTCTGGTTAATCTCTACAGAGCACATCCTGGCTTTAGAATTTATAAATCTGTACACTCTTTTAGACAGAGCCTGGAGCAGCATTTTAAAATTTCGCTCTTAACCTCCCCTGCTTTTGTCCCTACACTCTTTTGAAGCAGATACACAAGCACCAGCTCTTGGCATTTGTAGTTTGCTATGTCACAAGCAGTGACTTTGTCTGCTGTCACTGTGCCACCCGAGCTGTCTCCTCACAGAGGATGGCACCTGGCGTAAGCCAGCAGACAGTACTTTTATCTCAAGCAAACTGCCCTCATGGGATTGTTTTTAGAAGCATGCCCAGACATCAGATGCTCTTTTTAGCAGAAAAGAGAGGCCAGAGATTCCCTCTGGTTCTGCAGCAGTGCCTCAGTGTGCTGGGATCCATCTGTGTGTCCCCAGAGAGCCAGGGATGCCAGCTCTGCCTCGCAGGCTGGGTGCTGGGCAGGACCAAGTGCTACTGGGTTTCCAACGGGATGAACCCTTGGAACAGGAGCTGAGAGGACTGCAGGAATCAAAGGGGAGTTTTGCTCAATTTAGCCTCCTAAAATGAGGGGAAATGCAGCTTCCTCTTCAATTTCCCTCAAGAAACACCATTTTGGGGGCTTTTGGACACATTTTTCCCCTCTGCGAAGCTCCCTTCAAATGCAGGGTCCCCCTCAATGGAACCCTTATAATGGCACATAAAGAGGTTCTTCTCAAGGGAAGCCCTTTAAAACCAGGTACATGGTGTTTTGCCCTCAATTTTAACCTTAAGATGATAAAAATGGGGCAGTTTCCCTCAATTCAAACCCATGAAACAGCACCATAAAGATTTCCTTCTTCCATTTAGATACAAAAATAATGGAAAACAGTGATTCCCTGCCAACTAAGACATGCAAAATCAAGAAAAAGTTGTGCTTTCCTCAACTGAGACCCTTCAAATCGTAGGGGAAGTGAGATCCTCCTAAGTTCAAACACAATTACAGAAACTGAGTGTTTTCCCCTCAATTTAAATCCTTTTTCTTCTCATAACCTTCCCTTTTTGGTGGGGGGGTTGGGCACTGGGGGCACTTCTTTTTCCTCCCTGGTCACATTTGGGGCTGCTGCAAATTTGGGGCTGCTGGAGAGTGGTGGGAAGTTTCCTCCCAGTTCCCTCCCTGTATCCCTCTTACTGGCAAGCACTGGGAGGGATGTTGAGTACACTGGGAAGGAACTGGGAGCACTAACCCTCTCCCACCGCTCCTAATATCCCTCCCAATGCTCCTTCTTGTTCTCTCCCAGTGCTTCCAGTATCCCTTCCAGTTCCCTCATAGCATTCTCAGTGCTCCCAGTTCCCTCCCAGTGTTCCCAGTATCTCTTCCAGTGCTCCCACTGGCAAAACACCGAGAGGCACTGCGTGGTCTCTGATGATGGGGGGTGCATTGTCGAGGATCACTGAGGGGCCCAGGGGGTCCCAGGCATCCTTGGGGGGATTCTACATTCAGCAGTGGGATTTTTCTGATTGTGAGTGAGCTGTGTGGCCTTGGGAGGTGTCCCTTCCTCTCCTGCTCACAACAGAGCACATGAGAGGTGATTTGGCTCCTGAGTGTTCCAGTTCAGGTTCCCCAAAGAAAGAGAGGAGGAGCTGCTGCCCACATTACACCTTACAGCTCTGCCAAGGGGTATCTTACCCCATGTATGCTCAGCAGGTGGGGATGCAAACCCCAAATACCACCTCCACCTCCCTCTGCAGTCCTTTAAGGCATTCCTCTAGTATGGAAAACCAGTTCCATAGCTACAGTAAACCCAGAGCCTCTTGAGTGAGAAACCATGTACTTGGAATTCTTCTGCAACAGCCTCTCCCACCTCCAGCAGCCCCTGGGAAGTTGCAGGCAAGAACACCGAACCTGGTAAGCAGCTCCATTTCTTGGCTGTTGCAAAAACAGTTCAAAAAACTTTTTCAAAACATCTGCTTATTGTCCTTTAATGCAAAATCGTGATCCCATACCAGTCCCAAGAAAAGGAGGCTCAGAGAAGACCTTGCTCTCTACAACTCCCTGACAGGAGGGTGCAGCCAGGTGGGGATTGGCTGCTTCTCCCAGGCAACCAGCAACAGGACAAGAGGAAATGGCCTCAAGCTGCACCAGGGTTGGACATCAGGAGGAATTTCTCCATGGGAAGGGTGCTCAGGCCTTGGCAGGAGCTGCCCAGGGTGGTTTGGAGTCCCTGGATGTGTCTGAGGAACACCTGGACACGGCACTCAGAGCTCAGGGCTGGGGACAAGGCGGGCATTGGGCACAGGGTGGACTGGATGACCTTGGAGGGCATTTTTTTTTCTAACCTCAGTGATTCTGTGATTCTCATTATTCCAAATTCATTTGCAAATGCTTTCACTCTTCCAGCCACACCCTAGCAGGTGTGTGGGCTCAAGCTCATATATTGGAGAGATTTACCACCTCCAATGATATCTACACTGCAAGACTTCAGCAGTTACAAGAGAAAACCCGACTTTGCAAAAGCATTCCCTGGAGAGACATCCTGAAGGAAGGTGTCTCCCCTTCTTCTGACTACAGAGGGAGCTGAATCTCCAGTGCTAACTCGAAAACTTTCAAGCTCCAAGTCCGACTCCCAGAAGTTTTATTGGCCCCACTTTCCAGCACAATACTCAGACCTCACACGTCGAGGGAAAAAAGCAGTGCAGATTAAATAATTGATGCTCCTGGGTACTGTTTTTTGTCTAAACTACACAAAATCACAGAGGAATAAAACCCTTAAAGATGATGGATTGCTCTTGCTGGCGCAAGAGAAGGAAAAATCTGACAGGAATATTCTTCATCATTCTGCCAAGGCTTTGTCAAAGACTCCAGCTTCTGCACTTCAGGGAATAATAAGTGACTTATAAGAAGTGACTTTTTTGTCAGTGAGCGTGTTATTATGGATTCATCTTGCACTGGAAAACAGTCTTCATACCCTGCTGCTCTTTGCATCACCCAAAGAGCTTGGAGACTGCTGCCTAGTGAGCTCCTGAGTTGTATCTTCCTTGTCAATCTTATCAGCCCCTTGTTTAATTGTAAAAACTTAAATAAAATGCAGCAAGTATTGGTCCAGTGGCTCAGGATTTGCATCATTCTTCCCAAGAGAGAGGGGTGAAAAAGAGTGTTTCTCTCACATCACAGAGTTAAAAAGTTCATGTTATCTACATATATTTTTAAAAGAAAAAGAGGAGCAGTAAAATATCAGTTACTGTGCCAGTGGTGCTCCAGTCTACTTCTCTTCTTTCACTTGTAGCATCTCTAACAATACTTAAAACAAAACCAAACATCGAATTTAAGCTGAACAAAAAGCAATCTGGCTGCAGGCTTGTGGCACTCCACTGCCTGAGTTCCAGTAAGGGACTTCATCCTCTCTGCAGCTATGAGACAGATCCCAAAGTACTGAGCATCAGCTTTTAGCTTTTTAAAAAAAATTCAACAGCAAGAAAAGCTGCTGGGCAGGGCCATGCTCCAGGCACATCCATGGGATTTCACCTGTACAGCTCTCTAAGCTCAACTTGTGTCTTTTCCTCTACTTTGCTGGGCTTGGCCCATGCATTTCTTGAGGGAATGGCTGTGCACTGATCAACCTGTCAGATAAACAGCTGCTCCCAGTGTGGATCTATCCTAAATGAAGCCTTCCCAAAGTAATTCAAGAGCCTTAATGTCACTTACTCAAAAGGGCTTTTAAAGAAACCTGGTTTAACACACTCCCTTTTCTCAACAGCTGCTGGGCAGCGCTCCCTCACACCCTGTCAGTGTTGTTCTTTGACCCTTGGAGAAAGGCTTTAAAGCAGCAAAGAGCTTGTTAAGCACCAACAATTTACTCAATCAAGAATTCAAATTAATAGTATGGACAGAGCCTGACTTCAAAACCTATTTTAAAACTGAATTTAAAAGCAGTTGCATTGCAAATTGATAAGATTGGAGAGGTTTCCTTAGCAGTTGTTGGGATTACAAAATTGTGGACTGTGCAGGGAGAGGACGAGCACGGTGGTGGGGGAAGACCAAGGTCTGGAAAACAGGACCTGGAAGGTGAGAGAGGAAGGAAATAGGGAGGCAGCTAAGGAAAAGAACTAAATTCTAACTCAGCTGGAGCTGGGTTTAAAGGTAATAGGGGGAAATTGCAGCAAAAGGACACTTCTTTATAGCAGCAAAGTACTGGAATAAATTCACTACAGAAACTGAGAAATCTCTGCTAGCAGCAGCCCTCTGCAAGAGGTCAGGCATCCATTCCTCATGGCAAAGCCAGGCAGTGGGAATTGGGCCAGACAACTTCCCCAGGTTGATCTCAGCCCTATTTTTAAAAAAATGGCACAAAAATATAATTGTGCATTAACACAGCAAGATCTTTTTTTCAGCTTATCAGGCTTTGAGATGCCTCAGACTGAGATGGAAACCCAGCTCCTACCACTTTGCTGCTTTTTGGACTCGCCCCCTTTCCTCGACCCAATCTCTTGGGTAACCAACAGCTCGTAAGGAGCCAGCCAAGCCAGGGCTTTTTCACAACTTATTTCCAGCAGAGGGAAGGAGGGGAAAAAAATTAAAAAAAAAAAGAAAGGAGGACAAAAAGGAGGCTGTCCTGGAAAGTGCAGCCTGGCAACCTCCAGACAATAAAACACAAAGCACACAGACAGTGCCTTGCAAGTGGGGAGGGCTCACAAGCCTCTTTCGGGGCTGGTGGGGAATAGCTCTTTTTATACTTCACAACAGCCTCATTCCTGGTGCAGACTGTTTTTCTCCACAAAATCCATGGGCAGCACAATCTGTGTGCTTGCTTAGAAAATTCCTAAGCAATTGCCTAAAAATACAGACTGGGATGGGGGCATTTCTGGCTTACAGACCCAGCTTAAAAAAGGCATATAGGTCTGGTCCAATATCAGATTGTACATACTTTAAAAAAAAAAATCACAAATAAAATATCTCCAAACTTTTAAGAAACACAAAATTAACTGAGCATAATTGACTTTTTTCTTTTATTCTTTTTATCTTAAAGTTGTCTGTTTTTTAACCAGTTAACACAAGCACCAGTCATACACTTTCCTGCCTTTGCTCACAGGTGATTGGCTGCTTTGCAGGAACAGAAATCCTCTCCTACACTGTTTGTTTGTAGGAAAACCAGGATATTTGCATGGATTGCTCCCCTTATCTCACAACATTTACATGATGAGCTCTACAGGTGCTCAAAATACCTCCCCAACAGAAACCACTGCGCAGTAAAGAGTCACAGAGCACATCCCACCTACCTCAGAGCTGTGTGCCAAGGGCAAGCAGGAGGAAGAGGTCTTGGGAATGGTAACAGCTCCTTGGATGATCCATGGTCACACCCACAGTGCAGGGACATGAGCTGGGGTGGCCCTGCACTGGTAGTGCCATCACTAACAGGGCCTCTCTAGAAGAATTTGAGGCTGAGTCCTCACAAAAATCGCCATCAACGCTTTCCAGGGCAGCAAGGACACAGAGGAGCTTCAGGTCCATCCAGAGGCAGCAGAAACAGCAAACCAAGCCTATGACATAGCCTAAAAAACCCATCTCCTTTCCAGGCTGAGCTTAAATAGGCTCCCAGACATGGGCATGGGTGGAGACCACAGGTGAGGCTCATTAAAGCACATTAGGGCCCTCAGGTGCTCATTGGGCACAACTGGGGTGTCTGGACCAGTATGTCCCACACAGCCCCAGGAAATCTCTTTGTTGGGGATTTTGGAAGCTATTGGGTGCCACCAGTACAAATTACGTGGGAAGTGCTCATTCCCCTTCAGTTTTTCTCTTAGAGGGAAGGATTGATGGAGGTTGTTGGCAGAGTCACTGCAAGGGCAGAAAGGGAGGTAACAAAGCAGGAAAAGATGCTGGTGGGGGGCAGGACTTTTGGAGCTGAAGGTCATTTATGAGAGAAGAAAACTGAGGTTTGCAGGTTTTGATGCAACAGCCCCTGTTGCTTCCATCCAGGACAGTTCAGCCTTTGGGCAGGCTGGTCGCCCTGTGCCAAAGTCCACCCTGATGTCACACCTTGCTGGCAAGGTCCCTACGTGCCTCTCTGACCTGGGCACAGTGACCTGGTCACACCGACCTCCCCTGCTCTGCCCATGGGTTGTGGAGCTGCCACATCAGGCCCTGCAGCTGGAATCCCCCATGGTGATCCAGCAGGCAGCCAGTGGGTCCCTCCACTGGGTAGAAATGGGAGATGGCATTTTCTTTGGGTAATGCACAAGGGGCTGGAAGAGCACTCAAGATTCCAGCAGCACTGATTTTAGGACCACACATCTGTCCATAGGTGTCCAAAGTTCCATAAGGCATCTTCCAAGAGCATGGCAACCCCAGATGGATTCAGGAAGAATGCTTCACAAAGTTTTATAACTCCTTCTGGTTTCTTCTGCTTTACTCTTTTTCACAGATTCTCACAGAGACAGAAGGAAGAAACACCTTTAGAGAAAGAGAAACCAGGTTTTCTCACAGTTTTCCATATCCTAATCCTGGAAAGTCTTGGTAGCCAAGCCTAAATAACCAACCTGCCAAAGTTCAGTTCCACTTTGTGGCCTCCTTATCAGCAGGTTTTTGTCACAAGCTATTTCTGTTTGCCTTTCTTCTCCATATAATGTATTGAGCTGCAGCCAGCAAACATTCCAGGACCTTGCCTTCAGGGATCAGACTCTCCACAA
Organism: Lanius collurio; assembly: GCA_020086605.1. Classification (NCBI taxonomy): domain Eukaryota; kingdom Metazoa; phylum Chordata; class Aves; order Passeriformes; family Laniidae; genus Lanius; species Lanius collurio. The sequence continues at coordinate 1,004,884 of JACBWW010000010.1, read as the reverse complement.
CCACTTCACTCTGAAATATTCCATTTTCCCCACCCTGAATAAAGACCTAAAAGTTTCTTTGTTCAGCAGGACTTTCATCCTCCGGTGTGCTTTAATCTCACATTGCACTGCAGAGCACAAATCTCCCAGAGCCATGGAATGGTTTGTGTTGGAAGGAACTTAAAAAATAATCCAGTTCCACCCCTCTGCCATGGGCAGGGACACTTTCCACTATCCCAGGTTGCTCCCAAGCCCCATCCAACCTGGCCTTGGACACTTCCAGGGATCCAGGGGCATCCACAGCTTCTCTGGGCCATGGGCTTCTCTGCCCATGACAGGGAGTTGAAAGAAAATTATCTTTAAGATCCCTTCCAACTCCAACCATTCTATGATTCTCTAAAAGCTAAATACTAGAAAATACTAAAGAGAAGAAAAATTTTCAAGATAAATATGGGGTTTTGTCCATAAAGACCACCAGAAGTCCAAGTGAAAACATCACATATGGAAAACCTATAATTGGAGTTTCCCCAGGTTGCTCTCAGCTGGATCTGCCCTGATTTTCTGATCACAGCAGCGGCCTAGAAGCCCAGTGGTGATGCAGAGCTGGAAGAGATGCCCTTGAAAATGCCAAACCACCAAATTCTTGGGAGTTTGGTCCCACTGTAATATGTAGATTACTCCCAGAATGACACCTGAAGTGCACCTCCCCCCACCCCCATTCTTTTTTTTTAGCAAAAAGCCTTCCCAGGACCCTGAGCTGCATCACCACCACTTTGGTGTCTTTAGAAAACATTTAAACTCAGCAATCGCAAAGTTCATGCATTAAAAAAAAAACAAAACAAACCAACAACAACCAAAAAAAAAAACCCACAAAAAAAAACAAAAACAACAAAAAAAACCCTGTATGGTTAGTGGGCCAAGGGATTTAGAAACGGCTCTCCTAAGCCCTTTTCCCGTTCTTTCTCGGGGTAACAGTGCTCACAGCCCCACCCACCAGCAGACGCTCCCCGTCCCCTCCAGCCTGGCCCTTTAAGTAACCCGAGCCTCCGAGCTGCAAATCCCAGTCTCCAAATAAAAGGATGGAAAAGCTGCTTCCCCCCTCTTCCCCCTTCTAGGTCTTTTCTTTTGAAAGCAATTTTATTCTATCACCAAAGGACAGAGCAGCTTTCTGAGCATCCTCCTCCCAAATCAAGACAAACTGGCAATTTCTCCACCCCACAATACTTCTGGCAATATTTTTCCAGCTTTCCTCCCCTCTTGCCGGCCTTTGGCGAATCTCAGCTGATTTCCAAACCCTCCGTGGCTGCTGGGGGTTGGTACAAAGGTTTAATTATTTGCCTTTTCATGGATAAGGCGGGGATAAGGAGAAGGTCGGGCCCCATCGCCTGACACTCCTAATCGTGCCCACTTTTGTTGTACAGTCCCTCTCTCCCACCCCTCTTCCTTCCTTGTCTCCTGCCCAGCTCCCAGAACCCACCATGAATCCACAGGCATTTTGGGGATCCTTTTGCCTGTTTTGCTTTTCCTTCCTGAGATCAGCAAAAGGTAAGAGAGACTTTGGGCTGATTTGGGTGCAGGGACACCACAGGGTCTGGATGCCCGGAGAGGTGAGATGCTCATCCCAGCACTTCCCAGTCTGCAGCCGAGCAGGAAACAGGGACTGGAAAACTGCAAGCAGCACAAGCATGTCCTGAGGCAGGGAAATTTTGGGGATTGTGACAGTCCTTCTGAGAGGAAGGAAAACCAGAGAGCTGGAGCTTTTTAAACTGCACACAGCGCAGAACTATACAAACTCTTCAGTCTGTCTCACAGAGGAAAGCCCCAGGGACCGAGCTGGATTCCCATTGATTCATTTGTTGTTAAAAGCAGCAAAGCTATAAAACATTTCAGAAGCCCAGCAAGTGTGTCAAATTTGCAAGAGCATTTCAAGTGACTTCAGAAAATAGATTTTCCTGGTTTTGTCATGGCAAAGGAAACCCTCCTCCTTTCAATCACACTTGAATCAAGAGAAAGGAGTCCAAATAATTTTGGAGAAATAAGGCTGAAGCAGGGTGTTTTGATCTGAAGCTGTCCCACCAACTTAATTTTGCCTTAGCACAAAGTCAGGGATTTAATAAAGAGTTAGAAGTTCTGATAGAAAACTCAGAATATGAATAATTCAGTTTCTTTTCTCCCCTAAGAAGGTTGATTGTGCCTCAGTTAATGCCCAGTGCTAAGAAGGCACGGGAGAAGCCCCTCCTGTCTGTGGGCATGCTCAGGAAACTCCCCTTCAGGATTAAAGTGTGTTTCTTTGGCATTTCTAAAAGTCCTGAAGTGCCCAAGCAGGGACCCTGTTTGAGTCATCATTTTTAAGGCAGGGCTGGAAACACAAGCAGGAATCAGCTGTCAGCCCGGAGAACCCCCAAATATCCAAATCACAGGCACAAATAATTCCCCATGAAAACCTTCTTGTCAGCTAGACTTCCAGTTCCAGGAGGTGGAGTGATGCACAGGTCCTGAGCACCCCTGCAAGCCCAGGTGCCCTCCAGGATGGAGGTTGCCGGGTGCAGGAAGTGGAGGTGACCTGTGACTGCTTACCTTCAGCATTTCCACCTTTCCACAGGGAATTTGCAGCCACTCTCTTTCCAGCCCAGGACCCTGTATCAGTACCGGTACACCCTGCATGTCCAGCTGGACCACACATCCACACCATCCCCATGGGGAGCCTGGCTGCAGGCTGAGGCATTGATCCATCTGCACCAGCTCTGGAGGGACCAAGGCAGGGCAGAGCTGCTCCAGGTGCAGGTGGGTGGGATGGTACAGCTGGGTATTCCTGCTGCCAACACCCCAGGAGATGCAGCCCCTTCCCTTTCTAGCCCATGCCAGCTGAAAAAATTACCTCTCTGACCAAATCCATCGCCTGCAGGTAAAATACACCCCACCTTTAGAGCAGACACACTTGGTCACTTCTTTCTGCCATCTTCTGCTCTTGTAGATCCACGACCTGAAGGCTCAACACCAGCCAGAAGAGGAGAGGAACCAGGACAGCACCAGAGGTCCCCCTGTAGAGATTGCGCTGAGCCAGGAGGCACAGGCAGAGCTCCAGCAGCCAGTGTTCATCTCCTGGAACAGTGGGAAGGTCAGCTGGACAACTCCTGAGCTTGTTCATGCCCTCTGCAAAGCAATCCTGTCCTCATCCTAAATATTCTGGGCTATGAAGCCCTCAGGAGCTCCTGCTCCACCTCCAATTTCAGAGCAGAAGGAACTGGACAGAGTGGCCAGTGCAGGACCCTACATGGAGTCCCATTGTCCAAAAGGACTCAGCTGGAGCTGCAGAATCCCATGTTAAAAGCTCTTCAGTCCTAACCATGGGATATAAGCTCTTTTCTGACCTTCTCCTCTAAGAATGGGAAGGAAAGGGATATTTTGTGGGCTTGCATCCACAGACCTCATGCTAATGAGGGATAAGGTGCTCCTTAAGAAAATTCCTCAGGTGTCCACAGGGTGTTCTCAGGTTCCCTTTTGTCAGGGAAGGCAGCAGAGAGCCTTCAAGGACCACAGAGACATCCCCTCAGCCAGGCAACACCTGCTTCCCCCCCAGGTCAAAGCTTTCTACGGGAATGAAGCAGAAAACATCCTGATCTCCAACCTGAAACGAGGCATCATCAGTCTGTTGCAGCTTCAGCCCCATGCTGGCACCACAGTGGAGGTAGGTCCAGAGCTGGGGCCACATCTGCCCAAAATCCAGGGATGTGCCAGGGGAGCTGGCCCTGGAGCACAGCCAGCCCATGAGCTTCAGCAGAGGAGGCAAAATTCAGCATAAGCAACATGGGCTCTGCTGCTCCATCCAGGCTGTGAGCAAGGGTGGCAATTGGAAAGGTAGAAGACTTAAAATAAAATAACCTAATATGCAGCAATAGGCACCCTTACAAAACCACAGCCTTTCCCTTGGCAGTAGGAACTGCATTCCTGCCAAGCAGGAGTTGCTTTGCCAGCAGCCAGCTGGAATGACCTGTGAACAACATGAAATAACCTCTGAACCCCAAATGCAGTCACAGAGATGCTGCTGCTGCTGGTGTTAGCCTGGATTTGCAAAGATGCCCAGATGGACTTGGAGCTATACAAAACCACCCCCACCCCAATTTGGCTCATTTTCTGGATTTTTGATGCTTTTCTATTTATTATGTTGGCCTTTCTGTCTGTCCTTTCCACAGATCATTTAATACCCATGGTCACTCCCGTTTGTGTTTCAGGAAGACGCCTCTGGCAGCTGCCAAGTCACCTACACCGTGTCCAACCATTCCATCACCAAGACCAAAGATCTCCTCAGCTGCTCAACACCCAAATCTGGATTCACCTCCACAAACAAAGCAAGTCCATTGCTCTCACTGTGGGGGGCTCAACTCATCTTGGGTACAGCAGGGCCATCCCTAAAATCTTTTTGCAGTTGGTCTTGGATTCCCATTCCCAGCTGGCTTCAGCCTTCTGCACCAGCTTGGGATGGGACTCTCACACCCATGCTCAAAGTGGGATGCACCAACATCCCTCAGGAGGATCTTGTGGTGTCAAGGTGGGTAGGAGCAGTAAAGGTGCTCTGGGTCATCCCACCCACATCCTTGTTACCCCTTCTGACCTGTCAGCTGATCCTGCTGGGGAAAGTGGAGATACAGGGATGTTTTCTGGGCCCCAGACTCATCAGATTGGGGATTAGTTTGACAAGACTCTGGTTTTGCTTAAAGCAGTAGCCAGCCTTTAGCCCTGACATACACAGATGAAATCCTGTGGGTCTTAATGCAGTTATACCTGCCATAACCAAAATTGAAGGGTGTTCTTTTCAAATATACAAATTCTACTGAATTCAATATAAAAATGGACATCCCCACGGAGACCCCACAGGCCCTGGCAGGGGTCTCAACACCACCTTGTCATGCAAGTCCTTGTGTGACCACTCTGTCTACCTGCATCAGCCACAAGTGAGAGCATCCCCTTGCCGTGGTCCTCACTTGGTGGTTGCCTTCTCCCATATCTGGGAAGAAGGTGGGCTCTTCTGGATTTTCCTTTCCTACATTTTGCAAGTGAAGGAGGTGATTTTGTGGACTGGAAAGTTCTTTTTCTGCTAATGGAAAGAGAGAAATCTCCCTGGGAAAGGGGAAGGGAGAAAAGGGTGCATTTTTTTCTCCTTGCCTTTCCTTTTCTAAGATTTTTGGAGTTGAGTGGCAGCCCTCCAGCAGAAGCCAGTATGTGGTGAAAGGCAACCTCCTCCAGTCGGTCCTGGCAGAGGAAAGGCACGTGGTGGCTCCAGCCCTGAGATCCCACTCTCGCATCAAAATCAGTTCAAGGTGAGCAATGATCCCAACCGTGAGCACGGGGGATGTAAATCACAAAACTTTCCATTGACCACTTCTCCCTTCACAGGCAGCAGCTCCAGCTGGTGTCTCCTGCAATGCCTGGGCCAGCAGAGGTGTCTGGAAAAAGCCTTGAGGATGTGCTGGCTGGCACAGACACACAGACCCAGCCCCTGGTCATGGCCAGCCTGCCCTTCAGGAGGGTTTGCACCCACTGCCCATCGGTCAGTGATGCTACCAACCCTCAAAACTCACCAGGGGCTCTCCCCCAAGCTGGTCACCTGTAGGAGTTGGGGTTAAACCCCAGTGGTGCTTTTGGAGGGGCCTGTTTACTGCTGCTTTGGTGTAAAATGCATCCTGGGGTAACAGGGGAAAAGAGGCTAAATCCCACCTAACAAACCTCACCTTTGCAGCTGAGAGCCTTCCTGAAGGCTTTTGACAGGCAGAGCATCAAAACAGACACCTCGAGGGTGGCAACAACCTGGCAGTTCCAGAGGTTCATCCAGATGCTGCGCAGCGCCAAGAAGAGGGATGTCCTGCAGCTGCTGAGGAGAGCGCCTGAGGAGATGCGGTGAGAATCCCTGGAATCACCTCTCCAAAGTTCTGAGCACTGGACAAGACAACCAGGGTAATTTGGTGCTGCTTCAGGCACCATCCCTGGTCCAGGCAGGCATCTTGACAAGTGACAGCATTCTCTGGGTTTCCTTAATGCCCGTCCTGCCCAAGCACTGCGTGGTTTTTGTGGGCCATGCCACTGATGAATTCCCTCTTCCTGCTCCAGCCCCTTCCTCGTGGAGGCAGCGGTGGCCACACAGTCGGTGGCTTCCTTGGCAGCACTCTCAGACTTCCTGGATTTCAGCAAGGAGCCCAAATCCCTCGTGGAGAGGTTTCTCTACACAGCAGCTTTCTCTCCCCGGCCTTCTGGAGAGCTTCTCCATCTCGTGTTAGTAAGTATGGACATCTCTCCCTCTTCCCAGAGGGTCCTGCATCTGGGATGGAAAAAGGGGAAAAAGGAAAACACCACAGAAAAAGGAAAATGTTTCTGCAGAAATTGATTGTCCTGCTCATGGGGTTATTTTATGTGCATTTAACGGCACACTGGTGATGGGAGTAGATGCTCCTCAGAGGAAAAGAATTCAGCAGAAGATGTTTTAAATCAGTGCATTAGAGATAATAAAATCTTCATTTAGAGCCACAGCATTTTATCCAATTAAATCATGCATGGCCTCCTTCAAGGCAGGAAGGAACTAGTTTTTCCTTACTTGCTTCAGAAACACTTTGAGATAAGAGGTAAAGCATATTCCTTCTCCTTTTTTTCTCCCTCATTTCTTTTTTCCTGCTTCCTATTACCCCTTTCTTAATGCCCAGGACAAGCTGGATGGGAAGCAGCTGGTGCCTGAGACCTGGGAGACAGGGATAGTTGCCGTGGGCTCTCTGGTGGGCAAGCTGTGCCAGCAGAAGCTCTGTGGGCTGCAGGTGGGTCCTCTGCAATCCCTCACACCTGGCTTTTTGGGACCCACTTCCAGGGGTGCCCAGAACATCACCTGTCCCTCACCTCCCTCTCTTTCTGCCAATCCCAAGGTGGTAGAGCGTGGGGTGGAAACCATCCTCAGGGGGCTCAGAGGTGCCGAGGAGGAACCCGAGGTGGTCACTTACCTGCTGGCCCTGGGGAATGCCATGCTCCCTGAGACCATCCCCACTCTCCTGGAGCACGCCGAGGATGGTCCCACTGCGGTCACCGCAGCGGCCACCTCTGCCCTGCAGCGATTCCCTGTTCCCCACATCTCCAGCAAGGTAGGAAAGGAAGGTGCCAAGGCTTGGTGCTGCCCTCCCCACTCAAAGCCAAGCTGCTAGGCTGCATTTACACTCTTTCAATGATCCCTTCTCGTCAGGTAAAGCGAGTGATGAGGAGGATTTTCCACCAGAAGAGGAGGAGTTATGACAAAACCTGCCGCCTGGCCGCTGCAGAAATCCTCCTGGATAACCACCCCTTGCCCATGGATGTCATCAACCTTCTGCTGGCCACCAGTGAGATGGAGACAGAGATGGCCACGTTCCTGCTGCTCAAAGTCCAGAACAGCCTGCGTGACCACCATCACCTGGCAAGGTGGGGATGGAGCATTTTTCCCTCTGCTCTATTATCACCTTTTTCTCCTCCTCTTCGTCCTCCACAATCCAGCTGTGGGTTTTGGACCAATGTGTCTGTAAAATGTGCTAGCATCACTTCACAAGGGTTGCCTGGATATTCCTGGAGTAACAAAAGGGATGCAGATGCCACATAGCCAGGAAAAACCTGACATTCCTTGTCATCCTGCCCCGTGGCAGCGGGACCCAGGCTTGTGGTTTCAGCTGAGCCCTTGGAGGCTGAAGCTCTGGTTTCCAAGGCAGTGCACAATTTGTACCTGCATTAATCTTCCTGTCTGCACAAAACAAACCAAGCACTCACATTTTTCAGAGCTAAGTAAAAGCTGCACAAAAATATCTGCCTGGTCTATCCTAATAAGCCAGACAAAAGGGAAATTCCAGGGTAGCCCATGTCTGATGCTTTCATTTTTTGCTCACACTGCTATGGGCAGCCAGCAACCATGAGAAATACATTGGCAAATTATATTTCCTTCTGTAGTGACCACTGACCTTTTCCCTTTCCTTCCTCCCAGTGCTGATCCATCCTTTCCCTCTCTTTTCCAGGAACATAATGAAAGATATCCTGGGAGACCCACGGATAAATAATTACAACTTTTTCTCTAAAGTCGGCATCTCCTCTTCTTTCTCAGGACCTCTGACAGGTGACAGCACAGAGGACACTGATCCTATGTCCCCTCAGGATAGGTTGGTAGGAAAAGGCAGCTTCCAGAAGAGGATTCAGGCCTACAGAATGTCCCAAAATCTCAGAGAGGTTTCTGAGAATGTCCTCCAGCACCAGTTGGCTGCCACCACCTGAGATATGAACATACCTTTCTCTAACACATACTTTTCCCAAGTCCTGCTAATTTGAAAGAGGAACTTCAGCTGGAGATTAAACCAACAGTAGCTTGTTGGTGGGAGTTTCTGTGCTTTCCCTGATAAGTCAAGATGTTTCACTCCATTCCTCAGTTCCTTTCATATTTTTAACAAGATCTTCAAAGAAGAGTTTTCTTGTATTGAATTTAAAAGAAAGAATCAAAGTTCAGAGAGTGCAAAAAGCAGCACTTCCTAAATATCTGCTTAATTCTTTGTCCCTCAGCTCTCATTTCTGTCCCTCTTCAAATTACCTCACTCTGGCCTCACAGAGGGTCAGTGAAGGTGGAATACCCAGGGAGAAAAAAAACAACCTTGCAACGCTAAATTCTTTGAGTATTGCGAGAACAGAAGAAGATGCAGAATGGTACCACAGATTTGGGTTGGAAGGGACCTTAAAGATCATCCTGTAACAACCCCCCTTCCATCAGACCCCCAGGGCTGCTCACGGGCATCTCTCTGCCTTTCAGTCACTCAGGACCTGAGTTCCACTTTCGGGCTGGATCTACTGTTTTTAGAGGGTGGATTCCTGAGGAAGAGCGTCTCTGACTTCTCCCTGCTCAGCCATGGCCAGCGGCTTCGTGCAGCTCAGGTGCCAGTGGGGGAGAGGGGCTGGGGGTGACAACACCGACCCAGTGGTGCCACTGCTGTCCCTGTGTCCCCTCTTGACCCCCTTGTGGTGCTTCACCTCCACATTCAGCATGCCCTATATCAGAAACAGGCAAATTCCCAAATCACCAGGATGGAACCAGGCACTCCTGCTGTGGAGAAGGGAGCCCCCTGCTCCCCCCAAAAACAGAGGATGCAGCACTGATACCTCAGAGTGCTCAGAGATAACTTGGATGCCTCATCCAAGTCACTCCATCGCTGATGTCCTGCTCCAAAGAGTGCCTCCACTTCTGTCTTCCAGGTCACCTTTGAAGCACAAGGGATGGAGTCAATGATGGGAGAAAACCTCTCAGAAGGGGAAGAGGAGCCAGAGCTCATGGCTGGCATGTCGGCCATCTTCTTTGACGTCCAGTTGCGGCCAGTTGTCTTCTTCCAGGGCTACACAGATCTAATGGCCAAGGTCCTGCTGAGCAGTGGAGAGCCCACCAGTGTGGTCAAAGGGAACCTCCTGCTGATGGACCACCACCAGGTACCGGATGGGGAGGGAGCAGTGACCTTTCTCAGTGCCACATCTCGGTGAATCCAATAAAATGAGCCTGTGGATGTTACACAGCACAGCTACAGATCTGAGAGCGAGGTGGCACTGCCAGCTGTGTCTTGGGGTTGGTAAAGCAGTGGGATGGCTTCTTCTGCCATGGGAGACCTGTGGCTGCAGCTGCTCCCATGCAGGCCCAGCTGCAGGGTTGGGACAGACATTCCCAGCAGCCACAAGTCCCTGCCAGTGTCAGCCACACAAATCCAAGAGCAGTGCCCAGCCACAGGATGTCGCCCTGATTTTTAGAAATCTTTTAGCCTTCTGATGTTTTCATTCTAGTTGCAAACTTTCCCACACATTGTTCTGTAAACAACTCAGTTGTTTTGCATTCCTTCGTAGAGGTGGAGAAAGTTGATGGATTGGTAACTTGTCCAGTGTCATTGGAGAGGTGGCCCTTTCACCCTCCAATCCACTGTCACTTTTGTAAAACTATAAGTAGTGGAGTCAGAAAATAAACCTTTTCTTTTTTCTCACCTTCAGCTGTGGCTCACAGCTCTCGTGTCCTACAGTGACAACAGGAAGCTCTGCCTTTTCCATCTTGCAGGTCATTCCTCTGCAGTCTGGCCTCCAAGTGACTGTCAAACTCCAGGGTGGGCTGGGGCTGGACATTTCAGCTGACATGGACATGAGCATTTGGGAGCAGGAACTGAAAACCAGCATCAATACGAGGTCAGCGGGTAGGAAGCTGCTGAGCTCTGGGAATGGGAATACCCAGGGGGTGAGGGTGGATTTCCACAGCCCCCTGCTCTTCTTCTGATGGGTCCAGCCTTTCCTGGTGCTTAGGAACACCCATTTTCCATGGCCAGATCTCCAATCGAGGTGTTTCTGGAGTTTTTTGGTGCCCAGCACAGGCTGTTGCTCAGTGACCAGACCCCATGTGCTTCTCTCTTCCAGGGGAAGCCTAACCATGGATTTCCAGGCAGAACTAGATTCCCCTTTCCTCCAAGCCACCCTGAGGAGCCAGACAGAGGTGGAGACCTCGATCCACTTTGACACCATGCTGAGGTTTTCCAGCAGCCCCGTGCTCATGTGCCTGCAGCTGAGAGAGGAGCAGGTCCCATACAGGTAGTCCCTGGGTACAACCACATCCTGTGGAAACATCATGAGGGGCTTGAGATAAAGGAGGGGATCTTGGGAAGAGGAATTAGTGGTTGCACTTATTGGCTCAGAGCTGGTAGGGATGAGGGAAGGGCACCACAAGTTCCTGACATGGGTGGAAGCACCATCCATAGACCATCAGGAGGTGGTGACTGGGCTGGGAGGAGAAGGATGAGATCCACCACAGCCTCCTGACCATCCTGCTGTCACCTTGTCCCACAGAGAAATCTTCACAGTTTCCCAGTCTGCTGGGAGCCAGAGCAGCACCTCCCGGAAAGGCCGGCGTGGCACCATGCCTGGGAGGGAATTTGCCTTGCACCAAACCAATTCCAAGGTCTGCAACCTCCTGCTGACAGCAGAAAAAGAGTAAGGAGTCAGAGCACTTTGGGACTCTCTTCCACAACCACCTTTTAACTAGAAAAATGCTGCAGTGAGGACATCAGGAAGGACCACAGGAGGAACTGCTGAAGGATAGACACACCCCTTGCCTCCAAATCTGCCCTCATACCCCAAAAGGCTGAGATTTCCCCTCCTGGACTCCTCCCTTTCATAGGGAAGGGCCTTGCTGGAAGCCAAGCACATCGTTGTGAAAAACTGCCTTATTTTGCAAGTGAATGAGTTTCTCAGAGCCCAAGAAACCCTCCTGCAAGCCTGCACCCCAAAATACCATGTTTTCTCCCCATTTATCAAAGCTGCCAGGAGAGAATACATTTGCAGCCAGCTGGAAGTCCCCACTGGAGGGAATAAATGACCTTCTTTTAAAGCACAGCTTCTGTGGCTGCCAAATTTTCCAAGAATATGGAAAAAGATGGTTTCTGGAGGAGGTGTGATGGTTTTTAATATTTTTTTAATGCAACCCCAGAATAATCCTCGAGGAGGAAAACAGAGAAGCAAGAACAAAATGCCAATTATTCCATGTTCTTTCTGGCTTAATTGAAGGTGTTCACTTTTTTTTGCATATGAAGGCAACTCAGGTCCCTCTCAGCTTGGTGCCATCCTCGTATTCCTGGGGGAATTTACACTCTTTGCCAGGGATGTGGCCAGTGTTTTCCCACTCCAGTGTCTACACTTGAATTTTCCCACATATTTTTTTTTCCTTCTGAGACAGGCAGTGCTGCAAGGATTGTCTGGTGTCATTAAAAACACCTCATAATTAAAATCCACAAGGGCACGAGCAGAGGTGACTTCTGCCTGCAGCCTCTTGTCTTAATTTTTGATCCAAATTTTATGTATTAATGGAGAAGCCTCTGGCCTCTCATCTCCTGAGCAGCAGCTCCCCTGCTCTTTTACTAGAGATAAGATTTGCCTCCACCCTACATCTGGGAAGGCAGCATTCCACCAACAGAGACCCAGCAGCTTCCCTTTCTTGTAGATATTTGGGCTCTTTTGGTGACAATTTATGAGAATTACAATTAGCTTAGAGTAAATATTTTTCCTACTTTGCAGTCTGCTCCCAAGCTGAATTGTTGTCATCCCCCACCACTCAACACCTCCAGCACTGGAGGGAGGCTCATGAGAAAAAAGCAGCATTTCTCCATTCCTTGCTGATAATGGTGTGCCTTGGAAGTATTTAAGCCCTTTTTTGTGTTTGTTATTAAAGAAGCTTTTTAGAAAAGAAAAGAGGGACATAGAGTACATTTTTTTAAATTATGAGTCTGAAATGTTAGCACTGGTTCAGCAGAGGATAATGGTCTGGCTTTCCATCTGGAGACACCAATTACAAGCGTTTTGGTTATATACAGAAATAAATGCCATGTATTTTTATATTGTCTCTGTTTGACTCTTAACTTTTCTGGACACATGGATGGGAAGAAGGGAGAGGCACTTCCAGCAAGAACCTGCTTTCTAGATCTGTATTTAGGGTGCCTTAAATGCCCCCCAAAACAGGGATGCAAGGGCTACTTCTGCTCCTAGAGCCCCCCTAGGTTGACAGCAGCCCTGGCAGAGGGTTCCCATGGGGCTGCCTTATCCTCTCCTGCCAACTCCTACAAATGTGTTGGAGGCCATCCCAGACTGCTTAAAATCAGGGCTTCCCCTGCACCAGGGCTCTGCTGATCCCAGGGCAGTGTCACTCGGAGCTGGCCCCAAGGGTACAGACAGTAATTGCCCTGGGACTGGCCCTCGGGTCTGAACAGGAGGATCCCAGCAGGATCCTGGCAGGAGGGAGCCCACATCACTTCCTGCAGAGCTGAGAGCAGCTCCCACTTGCTCCCCACCTTCACCCTCTCAAAGGAGCATCCTGTTATTCCCCATTCCCCCAGTCTCAGAATCAGGATTTGGGCTGATTTCAGCTGTGTTTTACACCCTGATGAGTTGCTATAATCTCCTCTACACATCTTCACAAGCCTTAATCCCATCTAACCCCACTGCTCTTACAGGGGTTTGTGAGGGACTATTTTGACCTGAAACCTCTCAGTGTCAGCGTTTGCTCCTCAGACAAAGCCAAGAGGCACCCACCTGCCATTTGGGACTTTTTCCATTGCTCCCTTTCCTCTTTCTCCTCCTCTAGAGATCAACAAAGGCAGATTTGTCATTCAGGTGAGATTTACCCCAAATCAGCTGAACTTCTAGTCCCAAAAGTTACTTGTCCTGCCAGAGTGACCGGGTCCTGTAGCTGGGATTGGAGTTGGGAATGTGTTTCCAGACTGCTTGGAAGTGGTGAGGACATTTAAATAGGGATTTTACCAGTTTGCTTTGCTGCTGGAAGCTTTCCTGTCCTGCTGAGCCACTGAATCCTGAAGTTTCCCAAGCCCTTCCCAATGATTTTTTTTTTTTCCCCAGTCCTGGTTAGATGCTCCAGCAGCAAAGGCAATGAAGGGACAGGGGCCTTTCGGTAAAGTCACCCATTTCCTTAGCAATGGCTCCAAACCCTCCTAGAAGGGACATTTCAGCCCCAGATCCCCAGTACAGGCGGCACTGTGCCCACAGAGCTGGAATGGAGTCCCCTCAGTTTGAGTGGGCAGAAAGGGATTTTATCCTTGCAGGGATGATGACTCCACCACTGCCCTGAGGAGCCTGTTCCAGTGCTTGACAGCCCTCTTCATGAAGAAATTTGTCCCCATTTCCAACCTCTCCTGGCACAGCTTGAGGCCGTTTCCTCTCATCCTGCCCCCTGAGAACAGAGCCTGACCCCCCCCCCCCGGCTGCACCCTCCTGTCAGGGAGTTGTGGTGGACAAGAAGGTCCCCCCTGAGCCTCCTTTTCTCCAGGCTGAGCCCCTTTCCCAGCTCCCTCATCCTCCCAAAGAGTCATTCCATCCAGGAGCGAGGCAAAGGGACCATCAGGCAGGGTTGGAGTGCCAGATGCGACTCCTGGTGAAGATCCCCCAGAGCATCCCCGATCCACCTCGGAATTTTGCAGGTGGGGCAGGGCTCCTGCCACCTCTCCAGGAGCGGCTTTCCGTGTGGAGCTGCAGGTCAGCAGTGACCTCCAGCGGCTGCCAGCCAGAGCTGATGGAATGTGGGCATCAAACCTCTCCACTCCGGCTCCCCAGGGATGTCCCTCCAGCGGCACACGAGGTCAAGGGACCCCTGCGATGGACCAGGGTGACCCTTGGCAGCCCCTCACCCTTCTGACCTGGGGTTTGGGTGGCAGTGCCTTCTCCTCCCGCCCTCCAGGCTCGCCAGCACAAGCAGTTTTCCACGTTTTCTTTCTCCCGGCAAGTCGCCCTGTTGCCAGGATATCCCATACAGCCCTCAGGAGAGCACATGGACCCCACTCACCAAATGGGGCGGTAAAACATGATCTGCCTGTCTATTCCAGCTGGCTGCAGAGACAAAACTACCACAAGAAAGAGTGCACAAAAGTGAGGGAATGGCGAGGATCACCTCTCCTTGGGAATTTAGTGGAGGGGCCGCTCTAAAGTGCTGGAACAGAGCTCCCATAGCTACTGCTCTCACCTTTCTAGGCAGCCTGCAATACAAAGAATTGTATTTCCTGACTGCTGGGCCCCAGAGACTCCTCAAACTCTAGGAAATAATAATAATAATAATAATAATAATAATAATAATAATAATAATAATAA
>JACBWW010000010.1:974462-990252 GCA_020086605.1 Lanius collurio | reverse complement strand
ATAATAATAATAATAATAATAATAATAATAATAATAATAATAATAATCCCATTTATAACTCACCAAAGCAGAGGTGAAAATCCCAGAACTGATCTGTGGTAACAGCAAATCTCACATAAAGCTGCAGCTGCACATCCCAAATCTCCACTGCAGAGCTGGCAGCTGCCTTGGGACATGCACATCACACCAGGATCCCTGCAAGGCTTTCCTGGGACATGCACCTGCTTATCAGAGAGCCACAGCCCTGGAATCAGTCTGGAGCATCCAACTGGCAGGGTTGCTGTTATAACCTGCCCAGCAATCAGGAATGCAGGGATAAAGCTGGGAAGGTGCAATGGGGCACAGCTGGGCAAACCACGGCAGCTGTGCCATGAGATGATCCCTGCAGGAAAAGCTGGGGGGAAAAGCTCAAGGTCAGGGCTGGTGAGTGAGGCAGGGAACCTGGGAAATGGCTGAGCCCAGCCAACAAGGCTCCAGGGCTGGGGTAAAACCCTTTGGCAAAGCTGAAGTTTTCCTAGAAAACTGTTCCACCCACTCCATCCTGGCCAAGAGGGCAAGTATTGAAGGGACACAATATTTGCTGTAGGAAAATTAGCAATGAAGAAGGTGTTTGGAGACACAGCCATAATCCCAGTTCCCACGGGGACAATGAGGACAAGCACCTGCTCTGCCCCATCTCACAGAACCATAGAATCCCTGACTGGTTTGGGCTGGAAGGGACTTTAAAGCTCATCTCATTTCAGCCCCTGCCATGGGCAGGGCATCCTCCACCAGACCAAGTTGCTCCAAGCCTCATCCAACCTGGCCTGGCCATGCCAGCAAGAAAAGCCACAACCACACCAGTTGCAAGGCTTGGAGTCTCTCCTAGGCCTTATAAATCCAAAAATCCCTCCTTGGCCCAATATTTTGGCTGCTGCAGCCTAAAAACCTGAAGATGTGGTGAGTTGTAGTGGTGCCACGTGAAAGGGGAGCATCCAACATACAGGTGGAAGAGCTTTTTCCATGGTGAAATCCAAGCAGGGTTTTCAAAGCACAGGAAAAAGCAGGCACTGCAAAGATCCAGAGGAATCCAGTCTGGCTGGATTTTAAGGAATGCCTTGGTAGGGTCTGGGTTTAACCTTTTAAGAGAGGCCATTAAAAACACAAGGGGAAGGACTGAGTGACTTCATGCCAAAAGTGGTTCCACTATCACCGTGAGCACCAGAGGTCTGCAGGAGACATTTAAAAGGGTGTAAAGCAGGAAAGAGGAAAATAAAGCATTTTTTGAGGGATTTCAGCAGCATCACTCACCACCACAACACCTACAAAGGTTCCACAGGAAGCACCACTTTGTGTGAGTGTGGCTTTAAAGCAGCTCCCACACACCCTGAGGGCAAAGCCAGTTTGCCATTGCCCCCATGGTCCTTGATAAAGTGGCACTGGGGACCACTCCAGCTGTGCCCTGGGGTTCATTCCTAGCTGCAGGGAGTGCACCTGGAGAGGGAAGACCGGCCATTCCCTGCAGCCCCTGCCCTCACTCTCCTTGTCCTTTGAGCACTCCTTATTCCCAGCTGCTGTGTGGTAGGGCTGTCCCATCATCAGGTGCCCTCCTTCAGGCTTGAAACAACCCAGTCTAGTGGAGGGTGTCCCTGCCTGCAGCAGGGGATTGGAATGAGAGGAGCTGGAAGATCCCTCCCAACCCAAAGCATTCCAGGATTCTGTGATTCCCTGGATTCTGGGATTCTCTGCTCCTTGCCACCATGGCCAGCAGCAGTCGTGTGGCCACCAAGCACAAACCCCAGCAGAGGGAACACATTCCCTTCTCCCAGCACTGGGATTCTGCTTTGAGGATGGAGAGGAGCATCACCCACAAGCTGGAACAATCGAGGCAACACTGAACCCTTGTGTGAGGGTTGCCTAAAAAACCCAGCAGCACAAGTTGGGTTTTGGCATCAAACAGAAAAAGGAGGGGCTACCAAAACACACTCTGGCATTTCTTCTCTGGCCTCATCCCTACCCTGGTTTCACTACTTTACATTTTTTACCTGGCCATGGCATCAGGAGCTCTTTTTGGCCTGAACCAGTAACACAACAGTATTTATTTTTGCACTGGCTAAACTATTTATGTGTGTGTATATATACAGGTATATACCTGGAGGTTTTCTTCCTCCTCAAAACAGCAATGGGAAATTCTGCCTGGTAAAGAGGAGGGACTGGGTTGAAGTAACACAAAGTAAATCCATTTCAACAACCACTCATGGGTCACGCTCACATTTCCCCCTCCACACACCCATCCCCAAGATAGATCAACAGCAAGACATTTTTATGAGGATTTATTTTTTTTTACATTATGTTAGAGTTCCAAAAGAAAAATAACCAAACAAAATTAATAAATATTAAAAGTTAAAAAGCTCTGAATCTCATATGTACAAAACTTTATACATCATGGTAACACTGGACAAGGTTATAGCACAGGAAAGACTCCATGCATCCATCTGGCTTAGGAGGGTGCAGGGGACCAGAGTCATCCTCTCCTCCTGGAGACAGGACCAGAGACAGGACAAAGTGACCTAACCTCAGCCTGCCTTCAGCTAGAATAAATTCCCCATCCCTGGAAGTGTTCAAGGCCAGGATGGGGCTTGGAGCAACCTGGTCTAGTGAAAGGTGTCCCTGCCCATGGCAGGAGGGCTGGAACAAGATGAGCTTTACAGTTTCTTCCAACCCAGACCATGCCAGGATTCCATGAAACGGGCAGTGCTGGGTGCCAGCCCTGCAGCATCACCACCCCAGAGCACCCACAGCTGGTCAGGGGCACATTATCACACCCTGCTTTAGAGGTTGGGATCAGCACCTGCAGTGCAGCCCCCCTGCCCAAACACCCTCCAGGGACCCCGGCTATGGGTGCAAGGAGCTGGGTCACTCCTGAGCCAGAGCTCTCCCCTGAGGTGGAGTGGGGAACCACTGCAAATATTCCTTAAGCAATAAAGCACCGAGGCCCAGGCCAGCATGGAAGGGAGGGGCGCAGCTGGGAATTTGGGAGGAAGGACATCCCAGCTCATTTTTGAGGGGGAAGAAGGTCTTTTTCTCAGGCTCTTTGCAGAACAAAGCATTATCTTTGGCACAATAAATAAATGCTGGCACTCCCATGGAGGGGCTGGCAAGGGGCATGGTGGTGGTGGCAGCATTCCAAGGGATGAATCCCACCCTGGTATCCCCACAGGATCCCCTGTGGTTACCAGTACCTGCATGTCCTGGATCTGGGCACTCCACAGGCACCCTCCATGTGCCCACTCCCACGAGGTGTGCCAGTTGTGTGGCTCAGACAGATGGGGGGCTGTGTTCCATGTTTTGGGATGCCCACTTAATGCCAAAGGGCAGCACCCAGGAGGCAGGGGACCTCCAGCCTCAGGTGCTTTAAGAGGAGTTGGAAAAAGGCTCGTCCAGCCGTGACTCGGCAGCAGGAGGGTGTTGGGAACCTCCGGGGGAGCACTGCAGAGTCCAATGCTTAAAACATCAGGAATGCAGAGGGATCAGCATCCATTGCAGTCAAAGCAAGAACCTCAACCCTGTCACAGTCCATGCCAGACCGGGAAAATCACCCCAGGCCACCTCACCAGCAAGCACTGGATCACGCAGAGCTTACAAACACTGTCCCGAGGGACGTCACATCCACTCCTTGGATACTGGGGGAACAGGACCAGCAGGGCCAGCAGATGCACCCATGCCATGCATATGCTCCTAAGGACATCCCACTTTGCAACACCAGACTGGTCCATCTGCCAAGCCTTGCCTTCCTCAGACTCCACCTACCCGTTCCCAAAACCTCCTCCCCCACAGATGCCCACCTTCCCCTGCCACTGCACCCAGAGGTGTCCTAAGTACCAAAACCATGACAGCCCCCTCAGGGACATTATTTTGGGGAGGTTTTGAGGACTGAAACTTGTCAAGGCAAACCCTGTGCCCAGAGCTGGCCCAACATCCAGAAAGGGAGGGCAGCCCAAGGCTCCTAAAGTGCTGTGCAAACGTTTAGTACTTGGCACAATAATCTAATGGCACTAATCACCCCCTTCCACCCCTTCCCAAGCAATGAGAGATGAGGATGAATCTTTGTCTCTCTCCCCTCCTTGTAACTGCCCCTGAATTCCACTCCTGACTTCCCAGTCATTCCCCATTTCCCCCTGGAAGCTGTTGCTGCCCCACAGGCACTGGGTCCAAGGCTGGTGATCCTGGGAAGGCTGGGCATCAGTATCAGCTCAAGGCTGGCCAAGGGCAGTATTGGCTAAAAAAAAAAAGTCACCCCCAGGTGACAGGCATTTTTGACATCTATTTTTGGTCTTTGACCTGCGGTTCTTATTGCTCACTTTGGAATTTCCTGGACCACCTCCTGACTCCAGGACAGAGGCTGCTCTATGCTTGTCATGTTCCACCTTCCCCCAGACATGTTTCCCAAACTCTGTACCCCAACAGGGACAGCCCAGAGCAGCAGTTTGGGATTTCCCCACATTTCCCCTCTCCTCCCCTCACCACCTCCCTCCAGTTTCCCAGTATCTTCCCACTGCTATCCCCAAGTTTCAGGGCTGAACCACCAAGCCAGGACCCTCCTCTCCAGCATATTCTGTGTTGCTGCTTGGAGCAGGGGGAAGGAAAAAGCAACATTAAAGCCATCCCTCTCCCACAACTTTTTAGCACCTTGGGAGGAAGCAGCCTGTCTATCAGCAGCTTTTTTTGCTCCTTTCCACCTTTTTTCCCATGGCAGTGTCATAAAGTACCATGGCATGGCTGGGAGGGCAAGGGGAATCATAAGAAATGAGTGGTTTTCTCAGGAATTTCTGGGTGTAGATCCAGGTCATTTCCAAACCTGGCAGTGCCACCCATGAAAACCATCGCTGGAGGTTGGGGGGAGAGGAAAAAGGGAGAAAGGGAGGGAAGAGGCAGAAAGGCTTTCCCTGCCCCACAGTGAGGTGATCCCAAGCAGGTTACCTGGCCCCCTGGCCCCTTCCCAGCTCTCTCAGGGCTGGCAGCTCCCCTGGAAAAGCACCACTGCTGGATATCCCAGGTGCTGGAGTGGGGTCCCCACCAGGTTCCCCCCGAGCTGGGGTGGAGGGGTAGGGGGAGAGCACCGGAGCGGGGCTGGGAGTGCTGGTTCCCGGGGGAAAGCCGGTGACAGTGGGTGAGCCAGTGGTGGAGGAGGCTTTCTTCCCACAGGATTCACAGCAGAGCTTGTTGTATCCAGGGATGGAGCAGTAGCGAGCCAGGACCTCCATCTGGCAGAAGATGGATTTGTCCCCGAGGCAAGGCTCCCCTGGAGAGGGACAGAGCAGCACAAAATGCAGTGGCATTAGGCTCTCAGCCCCACACCTCTTCAGTGGGATTCCCAAAGGGAACGAGGTCCCCTTTCAGGGTGCTGCCCACCCACATAGGAAGTGGGCAAGAGGGACCTGGAAAATGAAGCCAAAGTACTGAAGGATTCTATGCCCGGAGAAAAAACAGAGAGCAAGGGATGCTCCAAATGAGGATGCACCTTGCCCCAGCTGTGAAGGACTCCAAGGGGGAAAAACCAGAAGCCATCTCTCTACTTAAAAAAATTCCAAGCTGAAAAGGGCATAAAAACCGGAAGGGAAAAGGAGTGCAGCACAGAAACTGCAGGAGCTCAAACACCACAAGATGGCAATGGAGCAACGGGCTTTGGAGCAGAGACTCCCCAGGAGCACTGCTGGATGTGCTCCCATTTCTGCACTCCTCACAGGGAGGTGCAGAAGTCCTCGGGAGGGTTATCCCGGGAGGAGCCGCCCTTACACAAGCACAGACACTTACTGGAGGAGATCTTGCTCACGGGGTTTTTGGCTCCGTCCTGGGGCACCCGCTGCCCTTTGGTCGTGCTGTGCTCACCAGCATCAGCACTGGCAGTGATGCCAGAGAGCTTCCCTGTGGAGAGAGCACCACGATGCCCAGCAGCCACGGGAGGCTGGGGGCACTCAAAATACCTCGGGAGGGTGTTTGTTTCGTTTTAAGGACTCTCCTCAAAAGTTAAATCCCTCAAGGAGCACCTGGTTGGCTCAGCACTTAAACCACTCAAACCCCACCCAAGATAAACTTGAGGGTGCCCATCTCCATCAGTGCATCGCATCTTCAAACTGCCAGAAACCCCAAACCCCAACAATGCCAGGGCTAAGAGCAGAGAAGGGAAACATTTTGTCTGGCTTTTAAGGTTTTTTTTTTACTGCCAGCATCAGGGATGTTCAACCCAACCTTGCCTGCTGGCATCCCCTGGAGGCATTCATTGGGGTTGATCCCCACCAGCACATGCCCCATATCCCAGTGCCACCTCCTCCTCCCTCCTCTCACCCGGGCAGAGGGCCACATGGCAGCCCTGGATGGCCTCCGGCTTGTCACCCTCGCAGCGCGCGCCGCTGTCGCTGCCCTTGCACACCACCTGCCGCTGCTGCACGCCTTCCCCACAGGTCGCCGAGCACTGCGCCCAGACAGACGGACAGGCAGTCAGTGACGGCGTGGGGGACAGCCCCCACACCCCACCAGCATCCCAGGATGTGCTGATGACAATTCCTCATTGTGGATATTGCTTTCTGATATGGGGTTTCTCTGCCTGTCTCCCAAACCCCCATGCTCTCTGCACAGGGATGCCCTCCCCTCTCTCATTTTCAGTGAGCCAGGGAAAACACCCTTATCCCTGGAAGAGCTCAAAGCCAGGCTTGGAGCAACTTGGTCTAATGGAAGGTGACCTGACCAAGGCAAGAGGTTGGAATGAGATGGCTTTAAGGTCCCTTCCAACCCAAACCATTCCAGGATTCTGTGAAAATATTACTGCCACTTGTATCCCTATCTCCACCAAGGCCAGGCTGGATGGGACTCTGAGAAACCTGGTCTAATGGAAAGTGTTCCTGTCCACGGCACGGGGTTGGACTAGATGACCTTTAAAGCTCCGTTTTAACAAAACCATTCTAGCATTCTACTCCATGACCCCTCTAACCACCTGACCACACCCACCTCTCACACCCCTCCTTCAGGGGGCTTCCTCACCTCGGACCAGGCTCCCGTCCTCCACTGTGCGGGGCAGGGCAGGCGGCTGCAGGGCCGGCGCGTCTCGGGGCGCTGCCCGGGGCAGTATTTGGTGTGCAGGGTGCGGTTGGTGCCGTCCTGCAGGCGCTGCACACACTGCACCGCCCGCGCCTGCACCCCCAGCTTCCCGCAGGAGCGGCTGCAGGCACCCCACTCCTCGGCCACCCACCTGCCAGGGCGGGAAGACGGACACGGAGAAGGCATTTGAGGTGATGCTCACGCTGAGAAGCCACCAGAAACACTCCCAATGCAACCCCAAACCCCTCCCGAGGGGGATGGGAGTACCTCGGGCCACAGGGAGAGGACCTACATGGGCTGGGAGCATTCCTGGAGGTTGCAGCGCCTCCGGATTGGCTTCGGCTTCTTGCTGTTGTCACAGAAGTTTCTGTGCACCATCCGGTTGTCGCTTTTCCGACGGCAGCCGTATTTGGTGTACTGGATGCCTGAGGGGGCAGAGCATGGGCAATGAGGTGATGGGGGTGGGAGTGCCTCCAGGTTCCACCCCCTGCATCCCGGCTGGGATATCCACTCTGGAATGTCACCGATCAGGTGAGATCCAACGTTTGCCAAGGATGTTCAAGTGGCTGCTGGACCCCCCTGGCGTCCCCCCAGGCTGCTGTGGGGTGCAAACAGCTCATGGAAAATGTCCCAGTCCATGGCAGGGGTTTGGAGCAGGTGACCATTAAAGGTTCCTTCCAACCCAAACTGCTCTGATTCCCAGAGCACAAGGTGTTCCCTATGATCTGAGGGTCAGATCCCAATGGCCATATGGAAACGAGGCTTTTAGCAGCAAACCCCACACCCACTTCTGTGCACAATTTAGTAGTGGCCATCTTCAAAATCACTATTTCTTGGCTCAAATCCAGTTCAAAACAGCCAACAAATCCAAAAATCACAGCAGGTCCATGGATAGACAGACAAAGGTACACACACACAATCACATAAGCCTGTTTCCCTAAGAAATCTGGCTAAAATGCTCAGTTAAACTGCTTTGCAATAATTTCTCCTTGCCAGAGATGCCCCAAGGGGCTCACACACCCTCTACCATATCCAAGCGTTGCCCCAAGCATGCCCTGTAGGCTGTTAGGAAGAGAAAGCTACCTCCTCCACACGCCTTGGAGCACTGGGACCAGCTCTTGAGGGCCCACTCGTATGAATCCATCTCCTCAAGCAGCACATTGTTATGTCCAATCATGGGCAGCAGGTCTTCGTGGATGATGTACCGGTACATGAGGCTGCTCCTCACCTCCTCCTCCTGAGGGATGACCTGCAGGCACAGAGGGAAAGTCAGAGAGGGGGAAGAATGATGCCATGGGAGAGGAACCACATGGCAAGGTAGCCTATACCCAAAACTGGGGGTGCACAGACCTGCCATTCCCTGCATGTCCAGGGAGCCCAACCCCTAACTCCCCAAATACCAGCATCACTAAAATGGGATCTAGAGTCATAAGCAATTGCTGCAGAGCAAAATGCAGATGGACTCAAAGGCAAGTGCCCAAGCAACACGTCCTTGTCCCATTCCCTCACCCTGCCACCTTTTGCTTTTGGCTGGCTCATTGCCTGGATTTAATGACATGCCACACACCCTTCCATCACCTGCCACATCACAGCTCAGACCATCTCCCCTGTCTCTGACAGCCATCCCCAAGCCCCACAGAGCATGTGCCAGCCAGGCTTACCAAGACACTGATGGCCTCGTGCAGGGGACCGCTGGTTTTCAGGCTCTCCTTGCCTTGTTCCACAGTGTATTCCCACTCCAAGCCCATCTCAATGAACACTTGGTTTTTGGCTCCTTTGCCCTTGGCATTCAGGATGAAGTTCCCTGTGGCTTGATTCTTAACAGCTGGAGGAGAAATGAGATATTTTCAATATTATTCCCTCTGGTCACTCACTTTGGAGTACTGGAATGACCTAAACAAGACCCTTTTCAGTGGGAATTATCAGAAAAGGGTTGAGAAAGGGGGAAGGGAGAGGTGGACTGGGGCTCACCAATGCTGTGGGATGCAGGCTCCATCTCTTCTATCTGAAGGTGCCTCGCTCCAGCTGGGATCTCAAACATCTTCAAAGCACCTGAAAGGGAGTGATGAAGGATGGAGGGAAGAGGCAGGTGATGGCAGTCCTGGCTGCAGGGCTCCCACGAGAGCAGCTTTCTCCAAATGGACATGTAAATCCAGCTGGTCAATCCACTTCCAAGCCCACCCAGCCCTCTCACCTGGCTGCTTGGGGGTCTTGGCCAACGTGCCCTTCACCGTCCGGCAGTGGGAATTGTCCCCCCCGCAGACCCCACACTTGTCATCCTGCTTCAGGGAGCCAACCTCCTTGTCACAGCCGACGTGCTGGCACCCAGGGGAGGAGAGGACAAGCCTGGGGTTACATGCCTGCAGCCCAGCCCATCACTGCCCTAACCCCTCTGCTGCACACAGGTTCGGTCCCCAGGGGCAGAACATCTGTCCCCAAGGGGCTGAGCTCTCTTCTGGCCAGGGAAAGGACAGGGACAGTGCCACAACAGCTCCTCACCACGCACTCGCCCCGGACGCAGACGCTGTAGGGGTCTCGGTAGCTGCAGCGGGTCCCGTCGTGAACAACCTGGTTCATGAACACCACGTCTCCTGTGCCCTCAGACTGGCAGATCAGCTCACACTTCTGAGCATCTGCAGCAAAGGAAAAGGGGAAAGGGAAAAAAAAAAGAGAGGTGGGGGAGCAAAAAGGGGGTGTGGAAATACATTAAGGCGAGTGAAGACAGAAATCCATCTTGCTTTGTAGCCCTGAGCACAGCCACAATTCCAAAGCCCAGGATACTCATGTGGTTTATCGCCCAAGTCCCTTTGCTGCTCAAGAGCCTGCACTTTTGCCCAGTATACACTCAGGAAATTAAGGGAAAGACAGGACACGCTACACGAGGCTGTAATGCAAGTAGGCAGCTCTGCTCTGGAGCCAAGCTGGGAGAGCTGGGGGTGTTCAGCCTGGAGAACAGAAGGCTCCAGGGAGACCTTAGAGCCCCTTCCAATGCCTGACAGGGCTCCAAGAGAACTGGAGAGGGACTTTGGACAAGAAGAAAGGCCCAGAGTGACAGGACAAGGGGGAATGGCTTCCCACCGACAGAGAACAGGGTTAGATGGGGTATTGGGAAGAAATTCTTTCCTCAGAGGATGGTGAGGCACTGGCACAGGTTGCCCAGAGAAGCTGTACCTGCCCCATGCCTGGAAGCCTTCTCCCAACTGTGAGTAACCTGGTCTAGAGGTAGGTGTCCCTGCCAAGGCTGCGAGGTTGGAATGAGATCATCATTAAAGTCCCTTTCAACCCAAACCATTCTATGATTCTGCAACTTTTAAAAAGCTGTCTGCTTGGTGTTGGTTTATTGCACAACAGTTTCCAGCTCAGGAGTTTCCCACCACCCAACATCTGTGCAGCTGGCACAGTCTCCATCCCAGGGTGATGGCCACCAGGGCAGACTCCTCTGGAAGAACCAGGCTACCACCCCTTTGCTAGGACCTGCCGTCACTCACCGTCATGATGCTCGTAGGGAAGCCAGGAATGCTTGCTGTTCTGGTGGGTATAGTAGGAGTTGCGCTTGGAGCACTGCTGGGCACGGAAATCCTGGTAGGGCCCCGGGCACTCCTCGGCATTGCACACCTGGTACTCATAGGTGGATCCCGGGCACTGCCGCCCTCCATATGCTGGGCTGGAAGATAAATCCAGTGGGTTGTAAGAGTGTTGGTGAGGTGGTGGTGCTCAACCCCAACAGAGCTCAGGGCCTGAATGCACAGCACAGCTCCCACAGGAGCAGATGTCCCCATCCCTGCCAACAAGGGCAAGAGGCAGGAGCCTCTGGCTCGCAGCCGCTTCCAGTTGGGAAAAGAGAGGGAGGCAAAACCCAAACGTACGGTGGGTTGTCGCAGCTCCGGCTGCGGGACCGCACGCCTCCCCCACAGGTCCTGGAGCATGAGCCAAACTTGGACCAGGAGCTCCAGCTGCCATCCTGGCTGTAAGGCTGCTCTGACGTCTTCCAGATGCAGTGGCCCTTGAAGCACCACTGGAAGGGAGGAGAAGGAATGAGTTCCACACCTCTTCCAAAGCGCTCAGCACCAGTGGAGAGCCCTCCTGCACCCACAGCACTACAGAAATGGTAAAGCACGGGAGGAAGGTGCTCTTCATAGTGCCCTTGGACACAGCCCTCCCACAGGAAGCAGGACCAGCCCATACCTTGCCAGGAGAGCACTCAGTCCCATCCAAGGGTGGCCCTTTTTTGGTCTTGCAGAAGTAGAGGTTGTCCGGGTGGCTGCACCACAGCTGCTTGCAGGGGTCGAAGGTGCGGAACTGGGGAGCACAGAGGAGCTGGGCTGGGACAGCAGCGGTGAGTGCCAGCAGGCTGGTGGCAGCCAGGCTGGCTGGGGGTCCCGGGGAAGGGGGATGACATGGCCATACAGCCCGTACTCACCGCCGTGCACGTCTTGTAGCCCACGCCGAAGTCGAAGCGGCACTGCTCATCCATGGAATAATTAATTCCCGGCAGCTCAGGTAATGTGGGCCACTGGTGCTCAAAGGGATCATCCAGGAGGCAGTCGTAGGAGCTGCAGAGTCAGACACAGACGATTTCCCTCCAGCACCCCATCCCTCAGCTCCAGGCCACTCTCCAAATTCAGCTATTGAGAAATTTGAATTATCATGGAATCCCAGAATGGTTTGGGTTGGAAGGGACCTTCAAGACTATAGAGCTCCACCCACCTGCCATGGGCAGGGACACCTTCCATTATCCCAGGTTGCTCCAAGCCCCATCCAGCCTGGCCCTGGACACTTCCAGGGATCCAGGGGCAGCCACAGCTTCTCTGGGCAATCTGTGCAAGGGCCTCACCTCCCTCAGCGGGAAAAAATTTTTCCCAGTATCCCATCTAACCCTACTCTCTGTCAGTGGGAAGCCCAAAGTCCCTCTCCAGCTCTCTTGGAGCCCCTTTTGGCACTGGAAGAGGCTCCAAGGTCTCCCTGGAGCCTTCTGTTCTCCAGGCCGAACACCCCCAGCTCTTCCAGCCTGTCTCCAGAGGCACTCCAGCCCTGGTGGCATCTTTGGGTGCAAAATGCTACCAGCCACAGCCTGAAGGGAGAACATCCTGTCCCAGTTGGAGGGGGCATACTGGATGTAGCGGTTGAGCTCCTGTTTGCTGCAGCGGGACCAGTGGTAGCGGTGGAAGGCGGCCTGGACCAGCGGCGCCATGATGCTCCCCATGCTGGTCTCATCGGCGCAGCGGTTGCCCTGGCCATCGTGCTCCATGCCCAACCTGATGGGAAAGTCCCAAGAGATTTACACCTGCAGCAGCAGAGAGCCCCCTTTGCAAAGAGAGGGGCACCACCACAGCCAGCTTTGCCCCCATCACTTACACGTGTCCGGTCTCGTGGGCGACGACGAAGGCCGAGGAGAAGCCATCCTCGTGGTTGAGGGTGCAGCTGCGGAGAGGGTGGCACATCCCTGTCACTGGAGCGTAGCCTGGGGCAAAGAGAGAAGGGCAGGACAGAGAAGAAGAGGAGAGAGAAAACTTTTGAGAGAGATGGGGAAAAAATGAAAAAAATGAAGAAAAATAAACCCCACAAGTACATAACCTGGCTTCACTGTAATAGGGGAGAAAATAGAGGGGAAGGCGCTGAAGAGGAGGGGCTGCCCAGGTCACTTGGATGGCAGCCTGAGGATTTGCTCACCAGTGTGACCACCCCGGCGCCAAAAGCCAGCAGAGGTTGTTCTGGGCCTTGCTGGCACCTCTGTGCCCTCGTGCCAACGCCCCTGGGCAGGGAGGAGGGCAGAAACAGCATCCACGATACCCTACAGGTGTGGGCAGCCACTGCCTCCCAGCCTGGGAATGGCATCCCCCACATTCTTCATTTAAAACAAATAAAGAAGGAAAAAGAGAGAGAAGGAAAGGCACGAGGCTCTCCCCAGAGCCCTGCCAAAACCCCAGCCCTGCTCCCCACGGGGCACACACACACATGCACCCACCCCAGCCCCAGGACCCCAGCCCTCGATCAAGTGCAGTGCAGTGGGGCAGCTGTGGGCAGGGAAATCTTCCCCCGCCCAGGCAGCAACACATCACTTCCATTTTGGTCACTTTTCCTTTCTTTCTCACCTTATTTCTGCCCAATTGGATTAACTTGTTGGCACACTCCAGAATTTGCTCCCCAAATTTTTTTAAGCGTGTTGGTTTTTTTAAGGCTGACCCTTTTTGGCGTCAAGGGAATTAGTGAAGGAAGGACTTACAGGTCAGAGAGGCAAAAGCAGGGCAGGACCATGCTGGATAACTGTGCCCTGGGGACTGGGATGCTGGAAGAGGAGAGCTCAGTGAGCCAAGAGTGGGCAGCAGCAGGAGAGGGGTGCTGATGAGCTGAGGGAGATGCACATCCCTACCCCCACCCTGGGCAAACCACAGGGTCCACAGAGCCCCCCATCCTCGTGGGATGCTTGATCCACACCAAGTCACACCCATAATGGGGTTTAACCATACAATAATAAATCAAGTCCTGAATAAATCATTTGAAAATACTTTTTTCCCCCCCACGAAACTTTCCACAAGAAAGAGTAAAGATGTGGGAAGCTTTCTCTTCAAGGGGAGAGAAAATGTATTTTGTCTAGGATGAAAACTGGATAAATTCCCAACCAAAGATGCTGTGGGATATGGGACAAAGGAATATGAAAAGGTGGATGCTCATGAAGGCTCCAGTAAGAATTGGAAGGAGTACAAAAGGTTCTCCACAGCAGAATGATGGTGAGAAGTAACTACCTGGAAAATATTTAATTCTGATCACAAGCATCCTTCAGCCCAGGCCAGAAAACCCCCTGTGACACCCACTGTGGAGGGACATGGAAACTCTTTGGCTGTTGACAAGACTTCTACAGCAGCAATAATAATAATTTACAACACATCTGTCCACTGCTTTTCTCTTCAAGGGGCAGGGTTTATGAGGTGCCACACTCTGGTCCTTCATTCCACGCATCCCCAAGCTCAACAGGGGTGTCAGGGATCTGCAAGGACTTTGTTTTGAGGAAAAGAGGCAAGAGCAAGCAGAGTGTTACTACTCCAGCAGCCCAACCAGTGGGAACTTCCCAGTGGATGAGGAGCTCTTTGTGCCATGCAGCACAGCCAGGCAAGGACACGGCAGCCATGGGGACTTTGGCAGAAAGGAAACATCCATCCCAGAGATGTGGGACAAGCAGAGAGCCAGATCCACAGGGAAAAAGGGAAGGAGCTGGAATGAGCACCCCTAGAGCAGGGCTACTCCATCAATCTCACGACTCCTTCCCACCGAGGGGCAGCCCAGGGAGTCTCCCCCTTCTGCCAAAAAAGGTCCTCTCACAAATGCCTTTTGGACACAGTCACTTTGCCAGGAGGGTCTAGAAAAATGAAACAAAACCTGGTATTTCACCAGTGTGACTCTGGACAAGGAGACCAGGGCAGGTCACCAGCTCGGCACAACCCAAGGTCTGCTATTTAGTGGACACAGCACACTCAGGAGGCTTTCCAGCTGCACATCTCCTGAGGTTCATCTCCTGCTGAGGGAGATCCTTTCCAGGGAGGTAATCCAAGTTAGGACAGGTTTCCTTCTCTACCCTTCCTTCCTCCTGTGCACACCAGGAGGACTTGTGCTACAGATCAGGGTGACATTACCACTCCGTTCATGACATCAGATGGCACCTCCTGATGGAAATCCAGGTCTGGCCACCAGTGTGGAAAGAAGGAGACAGCAAGTTGGAAGCAGCAGGCTCAGAACTGGAAGAAGTCACCTCTTGTGATAACACCAGAGCACCTGTGCTCCTAACGGAGCCATGAAACACCAGAAGCTTTTCCTGAAAATTTTATTAGCAAGGCCTCCAACTTCTCAGACCATGCCAGCACAACCTCTGCACCAAGAAGGTGAGAGATCCCTGCAGCAAAACTTCCTCTTGGGCCCAGGGTTTATTGAATGCTCCCATGTCCAAGAAATAAGTCCATATAAAAACAGGTTTAAAAGATCCTCCAGAGGACAGAACAAATTGACTGTCCCCATGAGGCTTCCTGTGGTATTTCATCTTTTTTTTATCTTATTTTTATATTTTTAGGGCATTTTGGGCCAAAGGCAGGACTAGTAAATGAAATAAAAGAGCAGGAGAATAAATAAATGAATAAAGATATTTTATGCACCCATGTTGATGCTCTGGATTAATTCCTGTCTCTTCTTCATCATGTGAAGAAAAAGTACCAATTTTTATAACCTTTTTCTGGACCTCACTGGCCAAGAAACAGACTGTGCTTGCAAGAAATCCTCTCCCCTCACTGTCTTTCTTCCCCCAGCAAACTGCACATACCTGATCGAGACAAATACAGTACCTTGCATACCTGCAGGCCCAAAATCTTGCCTGGTGAGAAAGACGGCGTGGTCGTGGTACTCGGCGTGCTCGGGGTCGGAGCGCTGCTGCGAGTGCGCCCAGCGGCACACCTGCTCCAGGCTCCGGGAGGGATTCCCCCGCTCAATCAGGCTGACTGACTGCAGAAAGAACGGGAAAACTCAGGAAAAGGAAACGGAAAGAGAAACGGAAAGAGAAACGGAAAGAGAAACGGAAAGAGAAACGGAAAGAGAAACGGAAAGAGAAACGGAAACCCAAGGAAAGGAAACTCAAGGAAAGGCGGGAAAAAGGGAAAACTCAAGGAAAGGAAACTCAAGGAAAGGAAACTCAAGGAAAGGAAACTCAAGGAAAGGAAACTCAAGGAAAGGAAAC
>JACBWW010000010.1:959101-969494 GCA_020086605.1 Lanius collurio | reverse complement strand
AGGCTCGAGGTGAGTTAAGGGCAAAAGAGCAGGAACACTCACCCCAGCCCTGCAACAGCACGGGGACAGTGGCAATGCTCTACAAAGAAAGGAACATTAAAACCTGGGAGGAGGAAAGGCTGCCTCCCTAAATCCCTGCAAGCCTCTGGCCAGCCCCGAGTCTGCAGCCCCAGACGTGAGATCCCGACAGCAAAGCTGCACTGGCAATGAGGTCTAGACCTCGCCGTTCTTCAGGGAAGGAAAACAAAGGGAGAGACACGAGAAGAATTTGCCAAACCAGCAGAATAGCTGACATTTCAAAACGCCGGGATTGCTTACTCGGAACAGCCAAGTCATCTTTAAACTCCTTTCTTTTATTCCCTCACTCGGTTTTCATGCTGGTGGATTCACCCTGAGCCTCTTTGCTGGGGCTGGGGGGTTAGGAAGGGAGGGAAAAGTCCCCCTTACCACATTTTTGGGCTTGCATTCCCTGTAGGGATGCATATTGTCACCTCTGTGAGGGCTGACCCACGTTATCTGTGGGGCAGAACAGAGGAAGGGGAGGTTTGTTCAGGGAGGCAAGACTAGATTTTATCAGAGCTCTCTACAAAACAAGTTATGTTGTCCCAAAAAAATAGCAACAAACATGTAAGCCTAGATAGAGGGTAGGGTAAAGTGCATGGACACGAGAGACATCAGAGGTATTTTTGTTATTATCAGTTACCAAGGAAGTGGCTCATAAACCCCCCACCTAAAAAAACAAAAAGCATACACAGGGAAAAAATCAAAGCTGAAGGTTTAATTTTTGTTCCCAAACCTTCTCTTCTGTGGGGTCTCAGTAGCACTCTTTGTTGCTCTGCCCTTGGGAACAATAATTTCAGCTGGAGCCAGGCAAGTCCCAGCCTGGAGAGGGCTCTGACTCATGGGGTTTCCCTAGTAACCCAAAACAATGGGAAAACACCAAGTACCTTTGCATCCTTAATTAAATCATGGGCAATATCCGACAAAACCCCAGGAACCAGTTAAGACCAGGGCCAGGTTTAACACAGCCATAGCTTGGCTTCTCCCCTGCAAGTGGAGCCATCCCCAGACTGGAAAGGATCAGGGACGAGCAGTGGGAAGTCTGGAGAAGACCAAGAAGCCAAACTCTCTGAACACAAGATGTTGAAAAGCAGAGCAAAGCACTAAATATTTCCTCTCCTCTTCCTTTTCCAGGGTGCTGGATCCCCCCCTGGTTCCCAGCCCTTGCTCTCAGCAGTCACCATGACTGGGGGATCCTAATTTTCCTTCCATAACATCACAATCCCTACCACAGGCAGCAAGCAAGAGAGGGGAATGGCTTTCCACAGCCACCACATCCCCAAACATTCATCCCAAGAGCCCAGCAGACTGATTTTAGTCAGGTGGATGCAGCAATGCTCAGTGACTGATGGCATCTAGGGAGTTGTGCCTTTCCCACTCACTCCAACCTGACCCCAAATTCCTGGGCAGCATCCCAGCCAAGAAGG
This sequence comes from Lanius collurio, assembly GCA_020086605.1. Taxonomy (NCBI): domain Eukaryota; kingdom Metazoa; phylum Chordata; class Aves; order Passeriformes; family Laniidae; genus Lanius; species Lanius collurio. The sequence continues at coordinate 968,007 of JACBWW010000010.1, read as the reverse complement.
AAAGGGCAGGCCAGGAATGCAGGCTGGGAGCTAGCAGGGAAGGCCGACTGCCTGCAGGGAAGCTCTTAGGTGCACAAAAGGAGCAGTCATCCTCATGTCAGCTTCCCGGGCTGGACACAGAGCCCTTCACTGAAAAGCATCCACATTTCTGGCAATGAAATAAAGGTTGTGGGGTTTGCTTCTTTAAAAAAAATTAAATAAAAAAAATCTCCGTGACAAATCATTTATCACCGAGCTTCAGCTGACACAGAGTTCCTAATAAAGGGTTTTGTGTCTTGGGAAGAGCCCCGGGACCCTACCTACAGCAGCGCTGGGAAGGGATACGTGTCCCACTGCCCCCTCGGCACTCAGTGGGGGCCTCAGAAAAACACAGGAAAGTTTATCACCAACTTCCAAGCTCGCTGCCCCCTTTCCTTGGGATATATCTTGATAGGAGAGCTCCTAGACAGGAAATATTTCTCCGTTGTGTCCCTGACTTACTCCAGCCCAGCTCGTTAAGTCCTTTCCTCGTTAGAGGGCTGGCCAAGCTTCTCCTTCTCCCCTTTGCCTCCAACTAATGGGATTAATGTTCAGCTGTGTGGTCCCAGCAGGCTCCTCCCCGCCAGCCCCCCGGCATCCTCCTCTCTCCCTCCTTCTGCCACCCGGGCCAGAAAGCAGGACTCTCCTTTTTCTGCTGAATCGGGTGTTTTAAGGCAATCTGAGCCGGTAAGGAAATGAGGCGGCGCCAAGGGAAGAGGAGGCGGACGGAGGTCACGACAAAGCTGGCAAGAAACCGCACTAAAAACCAGAAAGAAAGAAGGGGAAGGGGGTGGGGGGAGAATATACAGAAAGAAATAATACTTGCGGGGAAGTATTTGTTGCCTGCATTATCCTGGGGTTCCCCCACCCTCATTAAAGTCTCCAGTGCCGCCTTTAATTGAATAGGCGGCGGGTCCTCCCTTCTCCCAGCGCAGCATCTGCGCATTCACTCCCTGAAAAGTGCTGCCCGCGGGGTAGGAACCATGAAATGCGCCTGAAAACCGACCTTTTGATTAGAGCTGACAATCCCCGGGCGCTCAAACTGTCCATCCCACCCACCCCCTTCCCCCCGGGATGGGAAAGGAAAAATGACATCATCTCCGACCCCCGTAACGTGGGAAGAGCCCGAGGGCAGAGCAAGGAAGCCTGTGGCTTACCCCTGGCAGGAGGATTTCATAAGCCAAGAGGAGAAACTTTCAGAGTGAATTTAAGTGATGCCGGGAGCATCCGACCACAAGCATCGGATAACGTTCCCCAGAATAAAACACCGTGGTGAAGGTGTCTGCTTCTTTTCAACATTTTCCCTGTTTGGGACCAGCCACTTTACTCATCCTTCACCCCATCATCCCCTAATCCCACAAATCCTTCCCCCACTTCGTAGGCGGCCATATGGCAGAAATAATTCCCAAAGCAACCACCCAAAAGCATCTTTATAACTTGGTTATTCCAGAGCTGGATGACCCTTTTGAACATTTTCCATTAGTGTGTAAAAGAGCACTTAAAGGAAAATAAATAAATAGAGGCGAGGCTAAAGAATGGAAAACAAAACAAAACTGGGAGAGAGAAAGAGATACTTGAGCATGGACCATATTTGCAGATATTCAGGTGCTGGAGGAGCAAACCTTCCTCAAGATGACTGGATGAACAAATATTGATCCTTCCATGTCTCTCAGGACTTGGGGAATATGGATGTTTTTGTCTTAAAAAGGAATGAAAAAGGGTATAGGGAATCAGCACAGGCTGCCCCATGTCTCTGAGTGAGGAGATGTAGAGGAACTGTAAAGCTGCTCTAAACTCCTTTTCTAACATGTCCTGAATGGTTATCCAGGTGCACAGGTTCCCAAAAAGCTGAAAAGCTACAAAAATATTTCCCCTACCAACAATTAGTATTCAGAATAAATCACGAACATCATCATTGCAAAACAAATTACAAATATCCTCCTTTCTAACTAAGTCAGCAACAACCATTCTCTTTTCTAGCATTTGCTGAGACTTCAGTGACAAGGAGGAAAAGGTCTCAGCCAGGAGAAACCTTTGGACTCAGGTGACAGTGACAGCACCAGCACGCCAGCCCCTGCCATTGGCAAGGGAAAGGTGATGGAGACAAACATCAAAGGGCTCTGTTTTCCACCCCTCCAATTCTCACAGCTATTAAATGCCAGAGCCAGCTGTGTGAAGGCACAGCCCTTCCTTCCCCCTCCCAAACCCACTTCTTTTCCCAGGATAACAAATTTGCAGCATCAGAAGAGCACTAAACCCAGAGAAGGGTGGGATCCACATCCCCCACAGCCGAGTCTTACTATGTTCATGAGGGTGAGGACGTAGTTCTGGACGTGCTCCTTCCCATGGAAGCGCACAACTGAGTCATCCACGGCCAGCAGCACCTCGATGTTGTAGTCATCCTTCCTGGCGTGGCGCCGCTTGCGCTCCGCGTCCCCCAGCCGCTCCGTCATCTGCTCCAGGGAATTTGGGAGCTCACCCACCTGCACACCGGGCACTGGGCAGGAAAAGAAAGAGCCTTTCAGGTGACCTGACACCACAGTGACACTCCACAAAAGTAGAAATGCAGTAGGGAAAATAGGTAAGAGATTTAACTCTACAAGGATATTGAGCTCCGGCTGGTTGCTGGTCCAGCTCGCTCTGTGGTGGGGAAATGGCTCTGAATTGTGAAGACCAGCACTAAAAGACATGTTAATAATTGGACTTGAGAATCTTAAAGGTTTTTTTCCAACCTAAACAATTCTGTGATCTGTTAAAAAGTCAAATCCATGCCACATTTCATAGAATCATTGCATGATCACAGAGTGGTTTGGGCTGGAGGGGACCTTAAAGCTCATCCTGTTCCACCCCCTGCCAAGGGCAGGGACACCTTCCACTAGCCCAGGTTGCTCCAAGCCCCATCCACCAACCTGGCCTTGGACACTGCCAGGGATGGAGCAGCCACAACTTCTCTGGGTATCAACTTCCAGTGCCTCACCACTCTCCTTTCACAACACAGAGGTGATCAAAACAAGTCTGCAGCACCTCCAGCCCAGCATTTCCTTTCCTTCTTCTTGACTTTAGGCAGTTAAACCCAGCCTAAGTCCACAGGGTGAGATGTAGGAGGGCTCATGGAAGGAGAAATCCTCTCCCTGTGTGGAACATTCATTACCAGTTGCTGGGAAAGACTGGATTCCAGCAGCACCTACCTTCGGGATGGAGGTCGTGGTGTGGCTCGGTGCCGTCCTGCCGGATGGCCGAGCGCCGATAGACCACATGGGCCCTCCCTTGCTCCTCCGTGTCCTGCTGGCCCCTCTCCAGGGGCTCGATGAAAAACTCATTGCTGTCTGTCCGGATCAGGCCAGCCTGGACTCCACAAAGAAATAAGGAAAAGGGGAGGGAAAAAAAGCTGTGGTTTTATATAAGCGTAGGGGGACATACACACTCAATAGTTAGAGACTGATGCAGAGCACACACAAACGGGAAAGGCATCCCAAATCATCTTGGGTTTACTCCATGACACCAGGATGGTTCTATTACCATATTCATCCATGACAACCCTGAAGTTCTACTGTAGATGGGGGAAAAAAAAAAAAAAAAAAAAAAAGGGAAGAAAAAGCCAACCAACAAAAAAAACCCCCACCTGGCTGCAATTCAAGTTGTGTCTTTATATGGCTACAAAAGTCTGTTCTGTTTCATCCACAAGTTGTGCCGGACCCTGAACTCAGGGATACGAGGCTGAAGTGGCTCCCAAGACACTCCTAAGCCTCCCTGAACCCACCCCACGGGGCCAGTTAGGATATCTGCTGTTTCACTGACACTACGAGCTGCAACAAGAAGAAGAAAGATAAACCATTCTCTCTGCCCCATGAAGGGAACCAACACAAGGGAATCCTGTCGGAGCAGAAGCTGGAAAGCATTACAGCTCCACCTCCCAAACACAGGGAAGATGAATGACAGGGCAAAGATCACTGGAAATGTTGTCCTGGCTACCGACCTGCTCCTAATTAACACCAAGCTCCCATCAAATCCCCCTTACATCAGCCTGAGCGCTCACACCCTGCAGTGCCGGCCGGCTCAGACCTCGGGCAAGGAAAAGGATCACTGGGATTTGGCTTCCATCCCACGGGCAGCCCCCCCAGCTGGGCATTTTTCCCAGCTCCCTGCACGGCGCACGCGTGCGTTCCTTCCTCCGGCGCTGCCCGCTGTTGAAGAGCTGCCTGGAAAGCGTCGGCAGAACATGAGGATCTGTCCTTGGAGCAAAGCCTTCGGCAGCATGTACCTACTGGAGTCCTCATAAGGGTGCTGGGGTGTTGGAATGGTTTTCATCAAATGAAATAAAAGTAAAATATATACAGAGATGTATTTTGGACAGGGCATGGGGCTTTTCCAAACCTGCCTGGCTCTTTGGGTCCCCTTCATGTTCACATCCCATTGGATTGATCAGGCAATAGCCAACCTGGCTGTGTTGGATCCCATCAGATTTCCTGCTCCACTCAGGTTTTATTGACTGCTTAACTCTGCTGCAAAGCAGGGTTTTGGCTGGTTTTGTTTTACCTCCTTCCTGAGGAATCCAAGTCCTTGCCTGACACACATATCCCAGGTCCTTCCCACAGGAGACATCCAGGTCAAACCAGGGCAGCCAGGGATTGGCCCCCCACGCTCAGCCAAGGAGATGGAGAGCACAGCCAGGTTTAACCAGGAGTCTGGGGCACCAGGAAGGGTGGTGGTGGTGATGAGGCAGAGAACAAGCCAGGGAGTCAAACCAAAAGTCAAGTTCAATGATGGCTGGGCAAGGCCATGATGATGGGACAGGGCACAGAATCATGGAAGCTTTTAGGTTGGAAAAGCCCTCCAAGATCACCGAGCCCAACCACTAACCCAGCACTGCCAAGGCCAGCACTAAACCACGTCCCCAAGTGCCACATTTATACATCTTTTCAATCCCTCCAGAGATGGGGAACACAAGCCTGTGCCAGGGTTTGATAACCACTTCCATGAAGAAATTCTCCTAATTTCCAATTCCAAGCCATTGCTCTTTATTACACAATAAGAGAAGGAGCAGAAGCAGCCCCTGCCCCAGGAGGAGCTCTGCTGGGACACCACTACCCCCTCCCAGCCCTGCCACGGGGCTTTCAGCCGGGACCAGGAACCCCAAAGCCGGTTTATGGGTTTAGGGTGAAAGCCAGGACTTGCTGAATCAGGCGGCTGGAGGAAAGCCGTGCCGCCGTGCTGGGGCAAGGCTGGATTAAAATGTGAAAGAGCCTGGTCCCAAGCCACAGCCCACTTGGGTTTGAGCTGCTCTACAGCTCGTGACTAATTATATCTGGCTCAAGGAATAAAGCAGCCCAGACCTCCTCCCAAAGGTGGGATGCAACGCGCTGCCGACTCCAGGGGTGACCGACGGCAAAGGGGATAATGCAGGGATTTGTGTGCCCCTCTGATCAGAGCAGCCCAAGAAATTAAACAGAAGCTGCAGCAGTCACCCTGGTGTTCACAAAAATAAATTAAAAAAACCAAACAACCCAGAAAACACCATTGCAAGAGGCACACACCAACCTGCTCGCTCTTAAAGAGGAGCGGCTCGGGTTGTGTTTCATCATTTTGGGAGGGTTGTAACAGGAGAGAGGCAGAAGGAAAGGTCAGATGCCACTCAAGAAGTCCCACACAGCTTTTCTTGGGCTCTTTCCAGGACTTCAATCCCATCCTCAGTGATCAATTAGTCATGTGCTTCCCACCCTTGATTTTAATTTGGTTGAAGTCAAATTAAATCGATTGGTAGGACAATCATCCCTGCTCTTTCCAACATGAGAGGCTGTCTGCAGCTCTCAATGAAGGTAATCCCAAACTAGAAAATAGCCCTTTAAAGACAATTCCACTGGAAAGAGGGAAAACATACACCAAACTCACTCCTGCCAGCTCACAGAGGGTGAAGTCTCTTCTCCAGCTCTCCTGCATCTCTCCAGGCTAAGGGAGAGATGAACTCCAGCCTCACTAAGGGGGACCCTCCAGGACCTGGGTAAGAAACTCCTCCTCTACCACTGGGTAAAAAGCTCCAACTCCCACAGGAATTCAGGAAATTCTGACACTTCAACAGAGCTGAGACGTGGAAAAATTAATAAAGCTGCTGCGCTCAGCCAGGGAAGCTAACAGGAGGGGGAAATACAGCTGTGTGCATAGTGTTTATTTTTCCTGCAAGATTCACACTTAAAATGGACAAAAAGTCCTAGAGAAAACCAGGCAGTGTGAACACACACCATGGATAACAGCGCTCCACTTGCATCCAGAGGGCATCAGGCACGGTCCAGAGCTGCTCCATCACTCTTTTGGTGCCTCTCTGCAGCAAAGGCTTTGCAGCCCACCAAACACAACACTTGGCATTCCTTCCCTCCTTCTCCCTGCTCTTCGTGCCCAAGCAAGAGGTTTTTGGGGTGGCTACAGACCAGGCTTTGCCAGGTGACCCAAGCCAGGCCTCAAATGTAGCTCCTGGTGGAGTGAGCACATGGACACACACTCAGTGCTAGTTAATTAATTAATTAATTGGGTTTTCAGCCCAAACAGGACCTGGTTTACATCTCAGTGTCAAAACTTGGGATTATCACTGGGGAGAAAAGCACTCATACACATGTAACACCCAAACCAGTGGGATCTATGTGACCAAAGGGACATCTTGCACCCTTTTTCTCCCCAAAATTAACCCTACAGCTCAGGAACCACAAGGAAAATCCAGGAAGACCAAGTCACGCTTTTTTTCAGCGGGGCATCATTTTGGAGAGCTGTTTCTCCCTCTGTTTCCTATTAATTACTGTTCCTGAGGGCTTTTGTGCTCTGCTTATCTGCTGCCACCCATCTGAAGCAAGCCAGGGCCACGGGGATGGAAAACGCTGGCTCTACAGTTTGCAGGCCTATGGCAAATCACCCCAGGGAAAAGTCAGGCACACAAATATGGTGTCTGGGGGTGATAATCCTTCACCCATCCCTGCCACCAGCAAAGCAGGAAGGAAGCAAGGTCGACCACACACTGCTAAAGCCAGCGGGGAAAAATCTGGGATGCCTCCACTGCAGCGAGACGTGTCCGCCGGCAGAGATTTCTGCCTAACGCTACTTTACCAGTCAGGAATTTGGTGGCTTAGATCAGCTTTGAAATTATGCTGTGGGCGACAGCATCTTCCCACCCTGGTACGAGACACCCTTGCAAAAAACATGAAAGGCCGGATTCTCACACGTGGATGCCCGCTGTGGAAGGTGCCATGAGCCTGGCATCATCTGGGAAAGGGACTGGCTCACTTACGTGGCTAAATACAGATTTTGGAAAGACTTTGTGTGGATTCTCTTTTTCAAGAGCTGGGTTGGGTTTTTTTTTTTTCTTCCACCACCCCCCACCCCCTCCTCGTTATTTATAATCTCAGTCTCTGTTTATACACAGCCTAATCTCTTTGTGTACACAGCCCTCATCCGCAGCATCCCGGAGCGCTTCCTCTGCCCCGGAGCCGGCGGCCCCGCGCCTCCCACGCGCGCTGTACCCGCATGCAAAAGCCACAGTCCCCTTCCCAAGCTCGTGGACAACTTCCAGCAAAAGTCCACAGGAATTCCAGGGTCCTTGCTTATGGAAGAGTTTCCTCCAGCCCATCAGCAACATTCCTGAGCAGGTAAATCCCTCCCAGATGCTCTGCTGCTTCTCTGATAGGTCATAATCCCATCCATCCCCACCTAGAACCAGGTTTTGGTTACATTTCTTGCTCCATTTCCTAAATCAAGCTCTTTTCACTGCTTTTTGATCTCCCCACTCCTCCCAAGCGGGTGGGTCCTGAGCAGATAGAAGCTGTCAGACTCACTAAAGCCAGAGCACCATACAGCCAGAAAACCTATGGGAAGGAGAAACCAACTGGGACATTGGGTGTATCACCAAATCTGCTCTACTGGGGAAGGAAGCAGAGCACCTGCTTGTCCCCTCATCCTTGTGTCCTTCACCAGACCACGGGAAATTCCTGGCTGAAGCCAGGATATTGACTTGTTGGCCACCAAGCAGTAAAGTTATTGCAGGAAACAGGAAAAAAAAACAACAAATCCTTATCACGGAGGAAAAGCCACTTCTTCCTTTCCATGAGGCTGGGATGGGAAAACTTGGGACCAAAGTCTAGAAAAGCCTGGAAAGTTAAATTAAAGCCTCCTTGGGGACTGACACTAACAATAGAGTGGGCTCTGGAGAAGAAAATTCCCCAAAACTGTGCCACAGCAGGACATGGATCAGCTGCTGACCACTTCCAGCATCCCTCTGCTCGTGATGCCAAAGGGAATGAGATCTGCCACAGAACCTGCACGCTTCAAGTCCAGGTCTTTGTTCCAAACCCAGAATTATTTGCTGGGTCCATAGGAAATGCCTTTAAAGCTTCCAAGCCTGCCCACATTCATCACCCCCAGCATGATCCATGTCCCAGAGAAATGTCTGCAAGTTCACAGCCTCAGCCCATTCCCGAAAGGATGCTTCAAAATGTGTGGATTATGTGCTAAAAAAAATTAAGTCTTATATGTAGGCGAAATATGTATTTCTAGATGTGCTGCTCTATCATTTCTGCTTGTACAGTAACACCAGGTACTGTATAAAAAGAAAGGAATGCCAAATTGTTTGTGCTGGTGGCCAAAATTGTCTTAAGGAACTCCCAGAATAAAGCAACTAAAAAAGAAATATATATTAAAAGAAAAAAATAAAAAAGGCACAAAATAAGACATTTCTTCCAACCCAGCAATAACTTTAAGTGGTACCAGGAGAAAGCAGCAAATGCTGGCACCTAAACAAGATTTAAATGGCTCAAAGGAAATCTGAAGGGCAACAGGCCAAGGGTATTAAAAAATAAGCACTTCCCCAAGCGTATCAAAGGTAGGAAACCCACAGGCAGAGCAGATGCCAG
>JACBWW010000010.1:925920-958787 GCA_020086605.1 Lanius collurio | reverse complement strand
GCTCCTAGTTTCCGAACCTCCCCCCCGCCGCCGGGGCCGCCGGCGCTCCCGCCGCCGCTGCCGCCGCTTCTGCCGCCTCCCGGGCGGCGTGGGGCGGGCCGGGGGCCGGGTCTGGGCCAGGGGGTGGGAGGTCGGGCTGGTTTTAATTAAATTTCTTTGAATTTTTCAAAAAAAAATTTAACATACTTTTTCTTATTAAACACGCGGGAGAAAACAAAAAAAAAGTTCTCGCGTTGCCTGTGGATCGTTCTTTTCTTGGAGATTTTAAAAAAAAAAAAAAAAAAAAAAAAAGTCTTTTCGGGCAGCCCTCCCTCCTTCCTTTCCTCCCTCCCACCATCCCGCCTCTCCATCCCTCCCCGCCCCGCGGCCGCCCTGCTCCACCGCTGCCCGAACAAAGGCGAGACGCTCCTGGAGCCGGGGAGCCCCCCCAGCTCTGCCCCTCTCCCCAAATCCCACCTCCCGGCCCCTCGCTGGAGCGGGACCCCACTCGGGGATGCTCCACAGGGAGACCCAAATTGCCTCCCAACTTAGAGCGCTGCCGCCGCGTGAGCTAGAGGTAAACATCCTGTTTGGAAACATCTAGGATGCTTTCCAGGTGTGGAAACATCCCGAACAGAGAAATTGAAGATGCCCCATCCCTGGAAGTGTCCAAGGCCCAGTTGGAGGGGGTTTGGAGCAACCTGGGATTGTGGAAGGTGTCTGTGCCCATGGCAGGAAGTTGAAAAAAAATTCGTTTTAAGGTCTCTTCCAACCCAAACCACTCCATGATTCCATTTAATCTTTCCTTCTTCCTTCTCCTCCTGTTTTTAGGGGGAAACAGACGGAAGGAGGTGCTGACCTTGTTTCTGGATGCCACCTTGCTGGCTCTCCAAGAAATACCCACACCCCTTGGGTTTTCCAAGGGGCAGTACCAAAGCTCCAGAGGTGGGATTGCACCGTGCTTCCTCAGGCTCCTCCTCCTCACCATCCTGACAAGGGGCAAATAAATGAAGTACTCCCCAAAAAAACTCAACAGAATTCAACAAATCCAGCACCATGGTAAAAGGGCTGCCCACATCATGGAATCGTGGAATGCTTCAGGTCGGAAGACACTTCCAAGATCATCTCATTCCACCCCCTGCCATGGGCAGGGACATTTTCCACTAGCTCAGGTTGCTCCAAGCCCCATCCAGCCTGGCCCTGGACACTTCCAGGGATGGGGCATCCATCACCACAGAGGAAGATACTTCCTGGCACCATTTGCATTTGCTGTGTCCAGCTGTTTTTTTCTTCTGGATAGGACTCTAAGGCCAGCTCCAGGGAGGGGGCTGTGCTGCAGCACCAGTAACAGCACTTGTGCTTGCATTGTACACCCCTGGGGCCCAGCTGCTGCTTGGCTTACTCTGAGCAACCCAAAACCTTTCCCAAGAAGTAATCCTTGCCTTGAGGAACTTGTCATCCAAGCTGCCACAGAGGCCAGAGCCCGATGGAAAAGGCAAGGAGGGAAAACAACGTGCCAGCCTGCAAACTTCCCATCAGGAATTAGGATTCTGGGTTTGGATTTCCTTGGGAGGACCTCAGTTGGAGGTTTGTTCCCATCTCATCAAAACAGCAATGCCTGGAATGGTAGGAAAGGATCAACATCTGGAAAAAGCTGCCTTTGGAACGCCCTGCTTACCTCCACTGCTGGTGTAGGAGGATGGTGGGGTGGAGAGCTCTGCCTTCCAGCTGGGTGATTGGGTTGAGTTTTGGGGTGAAGAGGAGAAGCTGAGGCCTCGGTGATCAAAATCCAATCCAAAATTCCCTGTAGGCAAAGCCACAGGATGCCTCCAAAAGGAAAGATAAATACACTTATTTCAAGTAGAGAATTTCGACCTGGAAGAAAAACAGATTTTAATTCCCAATTTAAGTCTTTTCATGCTTCTGTTGCTTCGTACAGTCTATAATTAAAGAGGAGAAATTATCTGCAAGAGATTCTTTGCAGAAGAATTATTAAAAAGAATCTGTGCTCTGAGCATTTCAGGTGGTTTTGGAAGATACACACCTGCTGGAGCATCAAAGCTGGAACAAGCCCTTATTTTAACTGAATATATTTATGATGAAACATGTAACAAAGGGCACAATTTACTTATGAAGGACAGCTTCCCAAAACATTGTTTAATTTACTGTTTTTCAGAGGCAAAAACTATTTGCTCATCCACAAAATCTGTGCACTCATCCAGTCCCTCTAGACCTTTATGCCACCCCTGATGTTACCAAATCTCTGGTTTTGGCAGCATAACTTTGGCTGAATTACAATGGCAATGGGCTGACACACAACTTACCCCATTTATTACCTTCAAAAGATAATAATTACAGAGATTTGGGTACCTATGACATGCTGGACGTGGTGAAAAGACAACTTCCAAGGGGATCTCTCGGGCTCCCAGTTGATGAGATACTCCTTTGTCACCCACACAGTGGCACCAGCTCTATCTGTTGGTCTTACCTGAAATATTAAATGATTAGTGTGGAATTTTGTGTTATCTCAATCAATACACCATCAGAAAAGTCAGAAAAATTTGTTCATTCCAGCCTTTTTCTTCTCAGTTCTTGTCACAGAGGATGGAGAGTGAAGCAGCAAGGCAACTTCCCCTTGTCCTTTCCCTTTGATTTGGCCCCTCTGTTCTCCTCTTTGTCTCCTGCCTTTGCCTTTGCCTTTCCCAGCCTTTAACTCTGTCCCACCCTTCTCCATGACTTTGGGCTTAACCTTTTCCTTTCCATTTTGGAGTCCAAAAGGCACCTTTTCCTGTTTTTCCCCTCCTTGGGTACTATTTTATCTCATGCCCCTATTTCCTCCATGGATAATGCGCCCTGGAATTCTTCATGATTCAAGGCTTCCCTCTTCAGCCTTGAGATTTACCAGTGACATGGGTCTGGGGACTTTCTCATTTATTAGGTGACCTTTAGGCCTTTGGGAGGAGCAGCTTTGCTTTCCAGCTTCCAGAGAAGAAACTTAACAACAGCTGCTGCCTTTAAAATGCCAAATCAGACTCCTTTTCCTGCAGGAGGCTCCAGCCAGTATTCCCAAAGCCTGATTTTCATCTGGCAGTGCCAATTTCTGGCCATCCTGGAGCAATGCAGTGTCCAAGCCCTGCCCATCCCACTGGGTACTACTCGGAGCCAGAGCCCAGGTGATGTGTTCCAAATCCCTACATGGGATGGTCACCCTCCACCAGCAGTAGATGCAGCTAAATACAATTAATCTTGATTTTGAGGACTGGAAAAACCTTCACAAAAGGCTGGAAGTATTCCTTACAAGAAAAAAAAAAAACCAAACCCACTTAATTGGGTCTATTTTTGTGCCTTTATGGGCACTGCTTGTTTTGCTCAGCCATGCAAACCTCCTGGAGGGGAGGGCATTAGCACTAATAAAATCATAGCAATCTCCACCAATTACCTAAACTGGCTTTTCTGCCCATAATATCATGAGTTTGGGAGCCAGGAGCTTGGGATCTACCAGAGTAAGAAGCCAGGACTGTATTTCCAGCCCTAGCTCACAACGTTTCTCCTTCCCAGAGATCTAAGCCTTCTGTTTGTTAATCCAAAAGGCTCTGAAACAGCCGCCCCTGAATTCAGGTTGCACAACCACCTCCTGACCACGGGATTTCTGGCAAGAAGTGGTCAAATTTGCAAAAAAAAATTTAAAGAGAAGAAGGGGGGGCGGTGGGGAAGGGGGGAGTGTTTTCCAGCTGTTTGGGTTAGTCTGAGGTTTTAAAAGCAGCTGGAAGAAGGAAGGAGAAGCACTGGGAGGGAGGGATGGATTAGCATCCTAGGCACAGGTAAAATGGGCAGGGGGCACAGCCAGGGATTTTACCTGACACTTCTCATCCACCGTATCCATGCCCAGAGCAGGGCAAAGCTTGGTTAGGGAACATCCCAAACTCACCGAGCGGGGACCTGGAGCCTCAGCAGATCCCACCCTGCTCTCCAAGGGGAGGGATGGGAGCAGGAGCACGGCTGTGGGTGAGCGAGCATGACCTCATCCCTCAGACACGCCGAGCTGCCCCGGGATTAGACCGGGAAACAGCCGCTGCTGGAGCACCGGGCCAGGAGGGGAGAGAAAACCCCCCTGAGCATCTTCCCCTCCTTCTCTACAGCAGCCCCTGGCCGAAACCCACCCATTTTCCAGGATTTCAGCTCTTTCCGGGGGGGTTTTTAGGAGCCCTGCTGGAAGACCACCAAGGAGAGTCAGGAAGATGCTGTGCTCGTCCCGGAGAGGAGCAGGAGAAGCGCAAGCCCGGCTCTTGGAGGCAGGGAGGGAGCTGACAGACACATCATCTGGTCTCCGGCTGCCCCGAGGCACGCTCATTCCTGGCACATCTCTCCCTAATCCCTACTTTAAGACCTCCAAAGATGGAGGGAGGCTCCACAAGCCCCCAGGAGCTTTTGTTTGGTTGGGGTTTTTTTGTTTTTGGGGTTTTTTTTGCCATGTCTTGCTTTCCTAATCCTGGAAAGTTTTTCCTCCCGGTTAATCCGTATATTTCTTGCAGCTGCTTACACCAAGGAGGCTTTGTGTCTTTTACTTGGATTTTCCTGGCTTGCCTACAGCCCTTTCCCTATGCACAGATATCTGCTGTGCCCTCTGATCTCCTCTGAGCTCCCCCTTAGTCAGGCTGGTGCTTTCCAAACTCATGGTACACCCAGAATAAAACCCAATTAGCCGCTCTAATCCTCAAAAAAAAATCCCGGGGTACAATTTAAAGGCTTCTGGGTTTTTAATCCAGATTTGTACAAGCAGAGCCATGCCTCAGGTCCCCTGGACACTTCTTGCACCAACTCAGAGCTGCGAGTTTGGCCTGGGGAAAATACTAACCCTGATCTATCCTGCAACCAGACTCCTGCCAGCATCCCAAAGATCCTGGATGCTATCACAAAACCACGTGACAACAGCAAAGTTCTTCCACAAGGCCCCAAACACACTGGAATCAGCCCAGTATTTAAAGGGGGGGCTTTACTGGAGCTGGAAAGTGAAGGGCTTTGTATGGAGGTAGCACACAGTGCTGTGGATTTCTGGGAGGACCCAAGCTCCCAATGACTTTTTCCAGGACCCAAAAGAGAGAGCTGCATGTGCAAAGTGGCTGATCCAGCCAAGGTGGGAAACCACCTCTTCCTACCCTGTCCCCATCCCACATCTCCAAAGGCTGCCATCCTCTCTGCTTCCTCAGGGAGCTCAGCATCCCACAAACTGAGACCTGAGGCCGTTCCCCTGCAGCCAAATCCCTGGAAGCAACTGGACAGTAAAAATGACTTCGAGTTACCACAGGAGGCTGGGAATAACACAAGGATGACAGCAAGAAGCCTGGCCCAATCCAAACAGAAGCATCTTTCCCTCATCCCACCAAACTGCATCGCGCTGCCGCTCTGAGTAGGGTTTCTCCTCAGCTGCATCTGCAAATTCCTGCAAGATGTTTGCCTTGGCAGCCTTGCTGGGAGGTTTTCTAGGGGCTCAGAGTCCCCCCTCATTCCCTTGCCCACCCAGGGATGAGCAGACAAGCTCAGGAACCCAAACTGTAAAGCTGGAAAAGGGATAAATGAGCCAGAAAGTGGAAGCCGACGCCGGTCCCGGCTGAGCCGCGAGTTAAGGGATGGTGAAACAAGGTCAGGGAGATTTATACCGACAGCCTTGGATGGCTTCCAGCCCCTACTGTCAGCGGCAGAGGCTTGGAAAGGAGCAGGGAAAAAGTTGCTCTCCTTCTAGTAACTGTGCTGCAGAGAGCTCCTCCGGCGTGGCCGGGTCCCGACAACGGGAGAGCAGAAATAACCCTAAAAATCCTTGTTTTTCTAACTGCAAGGCAAGATGCAGCACAGCTGCAGCAGATGTTGAACTCCAGGTCAGCAGCACCTCGATGGGACTGAGGGGCTCCTGCTGCCGTGGGTGGAAACCCATGGAATCCTCCTTCCCAAAAACACAGACCCTTAAAGCTCTCTGATGGCTGTGGCATCCAAGAGAAACATGTGCAGCCTATCCATGGGATCCAGGGGGGTGCTAAACCTCTCTGTACAAGAGCTAAGGCCAAACCTAGGACCAAAATCCCAGCATCACTGCAGATCTGGGGCTTGGCACAGGCCTGGCTGGGAGGAGACCTCCATCCCTGCCCCCTTGGCATTCCCAGCCCTTCCCTTCCTCTTCTCCCTGCTGATACACAACACAAACTAGGTTAACCTTGCCCAGCATCTCCCCCAGATGAGCCTTTCCCTCTCCACACATTGACCATCTTATTAATTTTTTATCATCCTCCTGCTAAAATTAAGCTAGCTGCCATGTAAACCCCAAATCCTTTTTTCTTTTTTTACCTCTTAAATCGAACTCCTGAGCATTTCCCAGTCCCCAGGGCCTTGCTCATCCCCTCAGCCTACAGATATTTTTCCAGCATGACCCCCCACCTGTCAGTGAGTGCTTCTGAGTGAATCTCATTGAGCCCCATCTCCTCCTTCAGCTCGAGCTGGGGGAAATTAATTTTTCATTTGCTTGGGGCCAGAAACCACCACCCTGAGGTAGTGGAGGGCTGGAAAACAGCTTCTTTTTCCCCCTTGCCCTGCAATATTCATGGAGGAAAAGTGAGAAATAGAGGGAGAAAGTCATTCCAAGTCTGGGGTCTGTGGTTCAGACACATTTTGCTGCAAGAAAAAAGCCAAGCCTGATGCTTTGTGTGATGTCCATAGTTTTTGGAGCTTTGGAAAACCTCCCCTTGCTGCCACCCTCTACACAAGTTAGCACTTCCATTGCTCCTCTGGGTTTATCCAAAAATCCCCCTTCTCTGCACCATCTCCTTTCAGCCCATGATTTATTCCTGCCTCTGCTCCCCACAACAACAGGGGGGCTTGGCCGTGCCCAGGGGTTCAGCACAGCTGGGAGGGTGAAAAGGGGGGGAAAGGAGAGTTTCTGGTGCTTGGAGGTCTGGTATTGTGCCTATATGGCTTTTATTTATAGTTTTTCAAGCCCTGGCTCTGCAAAAGCATCTTAATTACTATTCTTCAGCTGTAAAATGAAACCCAGATGTGCTCCCCGTGCAGAGGTTTCGTTGGGGGGTTCTGCCGGAGGGGGACATCCCAGCAAGGGAAACATGGAAATTATTATTATTATTAATATCATTTTAAGAGCTCTCATGTCCAGAGCTATTTGTGGTGGCCCTGAGCCAGAACATGCCTCTTCCCTGCTGCTGTAAATAAAAATTCTATCACCCCCAGCCCCAAACACCCTTAATTTTCACCAAAATTAAAGGGAAACTCTCCTGAGCTGGGCCTTGAAAAGCTGATGGCTGCGGGACTCGGGTGCAGCTGGCAGAGCTGTCACAGCTGGGCAGAAAAAGAGAGGAAAAGGGGATTTTTAGGGAAAAGCACAGCCCTGCAGCCCCTGAGAGCTGCAGCAATTTGCCTGGAGCTGCAGCAGGTTTCCCCTTGCAGCCCCACATGCCAGTGGAATATTGGCTCCTCGGCACATTTTCCCTTTTGGATGGATAAAAAACATAAAGACACGTGAAGTTCAGCTTCCAAGGATTTCTACTCACCCGTAAGAGGAGAAGGAGGAATAAAATCCCTGGCTGAGGTCAGAGCAGCCCTGTTCCTTTTACCTCTGTGAATCCCAAAGAAGGGTCCCTTTGCCAGGGCCCCCGTCTGATGCAAGGATTCAGGAAGGCAGAATCCAGCCAAGACCAGGTATATTTTTGCACTTCTTGGAGTAAAAAAAAAAAAATTACAATCTCAAAAGAAAGGGGATCACCCAGGCCAGTTTATTCAGGCAGAGTTTCACAGAGAGATGGTAGGGTTGGGATAAAATTTCTTGCCACCATGTCACCCCACATACACAGCAGATTCATATCATTATTTATTATCTATATTACTATTCTCCCCAAAAGGAAAGGTTTCTGGCAGAAAGCTTTGCTTTCTCTAGAAGGAGGTGGCTGATCCAAGAGTACACAGGGTGCAAAGCTCTCCCAAAACATTCCTCACACCAAACAAGCTCTATCCAAAGGCAAAAGCTGAGCAGTGACAAAGCACCTCTGTACCCATGTGCTCACAGGGGGAATGGATTTGGGGATACCTCCACTTCCAAGGCAGATTTTGACCTTGAACTCCCCATGGATCAGATCACAGGGGTTTTATTCTGTTCCCAAAAGCTTTTCCTCATTTTTTTTAAGTAGTATTTTATATTAAGATATATTTTAATATGGAATTAAAAGACAGGTTTTGTCCCTGTATGAATAGCAAATACCATTCAGCCCATGGTTACAGGTTAATTGTGCCTTAATTTATAATTTTTTTTAATTACACCCTCAATCATGACCTTTGCTATAAGACAAGAAGGCAAGTGCAGCACACCTGCTGCAGAGAAAAACCTGGAAAGGACGTATCAGCGTACCCCAAAACTTCAGGGATGGAAAACGCAAATATAAGGATAAATAATCCATTAATTAATTATCCATGTACTATATAATCTCATTAGGCAGTAGAACAGCAGCAAACAGCCCCGTTGCCACATTACCCCCACATTGTAACCAGAAAAAAAAAGGGGAAAAAAAGTCATTAAACTGCAATTACATAAAAAACAATGAAACCAGGCTCCCAAACCTGCCAAAAAATCCTCAGTGACGATGATCCAGGGTATCTTGGTGTGGAGGAAGGAGCATCCCTCCTTTGCTCTGTGCTCAAGGCTTTCTGAGCAGCGAGGAGGAAAACACAAGTGGAAACTGGGGTGGAGGGGGTTACGGGTGTTCTGCTTTGGGTTTGAGCTCCCAGGGAGGGGCTTAGGGAAGGTCCCACCTGAGGACAATTTGTCCTCCATCCCCTGAAGGGTGGGAGGGGCCGATGAGATGCAGCATCCTGGGTTTTTTCTGGGAAAATGATGTGGTGCAGCCTGGAGCAGCTGGGCAGGGCTCCTACAGCAATAAAACGTATAAATAAAGTCTCTCTCCTTTTCTCTGTCACAGGTAAAAGACCCACTTGCACCATTTATTAAGGTGGTTTTGGGCCCCCATTCAGTGTTCTCCAGCTCCACCATCAGCAATGCCACGAATAACTTTTTCCATAGGTGGAATAAGGGGTGGATTGGGGTTTTTTAAATGGACATTAAGAGTTTCTGTGACACCCCCCAGGCTGTGTGTACAACCAAGGGTGCAGTGGGGTGATTTGGGGGAGTGTTGGCACTTCCCCTTGGCTGCAACATGGAGTGTTTCCCATTTTCCTGTGAGCCTGCAGGTTTGGGAAAAAAGGATTTGTAGACAAAACAAAGCCTTAAAAATAGAGGATGGCACCCAGAGCTGTAGGGATGCCCTGTGTGCCCCTGGAAATGACGTGCAGATCTGTGATCAACACCAACAGAGCAGAAAACCAGCCACAGATCCGTGTTTCCTGCCCTGAAATAAATCCCTTGGGATGGCTGGCTGGGATTTAAACATTTAATTCTCTACCCCAAAAATAACCTCAGATCCTCTCGGCTGTATTGCCACACTCCAAGCCCTGAATGAGGTGAGGAGAGTGGAGAATTAGGAGTTAACTGAGGGTCAGAGACCTGCAGAAAACCAGCTTTCATGGAAAGCAATAAAATTGATCAACGAGCTCTTGTTTTTTATAATGTAAAAACACACTTTGAGTTTCTTTTTCTGTAGATATTTTAGACCATGCACCCTCCTGCTGGTGCTTCCCTGGGAAGAACTGCTGTTCCTCCAGGGAATGTACCCCAGTGAGGCTGGAGGTCAGCTCATTAACCCCATCCAATTAAAAGCTGCTTTTTACCCCCCTGCCATGGGACACCTTCCACTAGACCAAGTTGCTCCTGGTTGTTATTGTATAGAATTTACAATATTTAATGTATTTCATATTTCTAGAATTTACATTGTAGAGAATAATTCTAGAATGTGTATTTGATATAATTATATCTCTGTATAATATATAAAATCTACCATATATACACAGCATATATAATAAAATGTATGCTATAGACATAATAGATGGCATTTAAAATATATAATATACACTCAATAATGAGTCTATATTTTACCTACATAACATATAAAATACATAACCCCTCGTTTGCTTTGTCTCGGGCTGAATCCTTTCAGAATTGCCAATCTTTTTCCCTCAAAGCAGAAAATCCAGGCCATTCAGAGCCAGGTTTTAACTTCTCATCTAAGAGAGGGATCTGGGTTTCTGCCTCCCCAGCCTGGGGAAAAGAAGGAATAAACACAGCACGGTTGATTTTTCACATTCAAACACATTCCCATCTCCCAGGATTTTTTTTTTCCCAGGCAATTGCTTTAGTCCTGCTTTGGAAATCTCTTGTTAGGATGGTGGGAAAGCGGAAAGGAGCCTTTCAGCCCCTAGAACCAGGTGATGCAAAGCTCCAGCCTTCATTACCAAGATTAAAGAGGCTGAGATTTCCTAAGCAATTAAAAACTCTGCCTAATTAAGACAGGGCTAATAGGCAGGACTTGCAAGGGTTGGTGCTGGGGCAGGAGAAGGGGATGGATTTGCAGCAGAAGAGCCTGTAGGTAATTGTTTTGGTAAGGCAGAATAAATGGAGAAGTGAGGATAGAGGGGATGTTCTCTGTTAAAAACTAAAATAAGAGGGGAAAAAATTGAAAAAAAAATAGCATCAACAGCTTCTTGAAATCACTCAATCAACTTTCTGACTGCATCAGCAGCAAGTTATCCAAACAGTGTGACACTCAGCGAGGGGCAAAACATTCAAGCAGGTATTTCTGAAAGAAAGAAAAAAAAAAAAAAGCACACTCCAAATAAGTGTGGCTAAGCCAAAAGAAAAGAAAGAGGGACCCCTTGGGAACTGGGTCTGTCACAGCCAAGGCTGAAGAAAAAGCAGCACTTTGCTATTTTAAAATGTTGTTTTTCTTTCCAGCCTCCACCTTTGAATTTCTGCCACCTCCTGCCACTGGCAGCGGATGAAAGTGGCTGCTGGGACAGACGGAGCGTGTGCTCCTGCTTTTGTGCTTCCCATCCTATTCTCTCCTCCCTCCATCCGGACAGGAGCCCAGCAACTTCCCCTGGCCCCTGCAAGCTCCTCTCTGTGAGGCCAGGGGGGCACTGGAACCCCTCATTTATAAAATCTCCTTAGGAAAGAGTGAAATCGTACTTAATCCATTCTCCTTTCCTTAAAAAAAAAAAAAAAAAAAAAAAAACAAAAAACAAAAAAAAAAATAAAAAAAAAAAAAAAACAACACCCCCTTGCCATTATTTTTTTTTTAAGCCTTTGCTGAGCATCTCAGCCCCCTCAGCACCACTTTGGCACTCAGCTTGGTCAGGACAGAAGAAAGTGGGACCCCAAAACTGGGTACCACAGCTGCTACTCCCCCAGCTGCATCCATGACTGAAAAGGGCTGGGAAGAATCAACAAATGCAACTTAAAAATACCCAGGTTTGAAGTGACTGGGATTTCTCTGAGTCCTAATTCTGGCTGCAAGTGTTTATGGCTCCACATGTACATGGAGCCATAAATACAAACCCAGATATATATATATATTTATATATACATACTTATGTGTATATAGACATGTATATTTCTGTGTTTATGCACATAAATACACCTCTGTGTGTATAAATATGTACATTTGTGTAAATGCTGCACTGGCTCAGGGAAGAAGACCTCAATTTTTAATTTACAATATTTTTATTGCATCCAAAAGAACCCCAGAAATCCTCCCACCCTAAGGCAGCTTTGAGGTTCACCCCCTCCCTCCCCACACCCTCAGATTTTGGGAAAACAGTCTTTATTTATTTTTTTTTTCCTTTTTTTCCTCTTTTTGCTCTTGGTCCCCCCCGCACCCCGGCCCTATGCGAAGTCCCCGCGGAAGGGGTGGGACGCGGCCCCCCGCGCCTGCCAGCGGCCCCGCAGCGTGCACAGCGCTTTTCCCTCCAGGCTCTCCAGCTCCGGGAATCCCAGCTGGTTCAGCACCTCGTAGACCCCAGCCACGGCCGCGACCTGCAAACAGAGGCAGAAGCAAAGCTGAGCTCCTCGCCCCCGGGGATGCCCCCCGGGGATGCTTTTGAAGACGGGAAAGATCCCACCTCCCATCCCATTCAGCTCCCCCAGCCCCTTTCCAGCCCCAGTTTCTCCATTTTCTAAGCCTCTCCCTTGCTGCTGGGGTCAGCCATCGCAGGGTTTGTTGGCTTTGGCACCCTCCTGCCAAAAAGCTACAATGGTGCCTTGTTTTTGCTGAAAATGCAGGGAATTCTGCAGCGGGAAGGGGCGCTCTGGGGGTCAAAGGCTCCTTGTATGTGCAGGTTGGGAGTATTTCCCTCCCCTCCAGCAAAGTGGGGGTGGGGAACGTAAGCCCCCTGTGCTGGAGATGTGGCATTAAAAGGGGCAGAGCCTTTTGGGGTTGCACTCAAAAGATGCAGCACCAAAAAAAGATGCTGCACCCTAAGATGCGCCAGCAAACGGGGCAGGGGCACAGAGGGCAGATGTAAATCCATGCACTGAAAATGCAGCCCCAAAAGGTGCTGGTTTAAAAAACGCAGCCCCAAAAGGTGCTGGTTTAAAAAATGCAGCCCCAAAAGGTGCTGGTTTAAAAAATGCAGCCCCAAAAGGTGCAGCATTAAAGATGCAGCCCCAAAAGGTGCTGGTTTAAAAGATGCAGCCCCAAAAGGTGCAGCATTAAAGGTGCACCCCCAAAAGGTGCAGCACTAAAGATGCAGCCCCCAAAGGTGCAGCATTAAAGGTGCAGCATTAAAAAACTGCTGCATTCAACCGCACGCCTCCCGCATCCAGCCAAACATCCCAAATCTCCACAAAAGCTGGTGCAGCCCCGGCAATGCAAACACCGGCATAACCGGGATGCCAGGGCGGGGCGGGCACCGGCGTCCCCCCCTTCCTGCTCCAGCTCCGCCCTTTCGTCTCTCGCCCAGCGGATCAAAGATGCCAATAGGAATTAGCGGCGCCGGCAGAGGCAAGGGAAGGGATGCGGGTTTTTCCCATAATAGTGCAGGGCAAACCTGGGAGAAAAACTGGTCTCTGCGTTGTTATAGAGGGAAAAGATGAAAAGGACAAAATAAATTAAAAACAAGTGGAATTATAGAGTACATCAATAGAAATGATACAGTAAAATAACAAAAAAAAGAGATTTAAAATAATAAAATACAGGCACGCAGCTGTAAAATTTAAATAAATAAAATTACATAAAATACTATAATAATAGTAGCATTATTAAAATTGCCATGTCCCCAGCCTCCCCTTCTCCCCTCTGACTCTCCTCTCAGGCAGGATAACCCCCCAGGCACCAGCACACACACCCCTATGCCCCCCACACCATTTGTTCCACCTCCAAAGTCCCTTTTCCAGGGAAATTTACAGCCCCCTCCCAACATTTCCATTCAATCAATGTATCTCAAATAAATCCAGTACCTCTATCCCCCCTGAGCGGGAAATATGGATAATTTAGGGTCTCTTACCCACCCTTCCCCCATTCCATAGGGATAATTTAGGACCTCTCACTTGCCCCCCATTCCATTTTTCCAGCTGGTTCCCAATTCCCTCAGATATCCAGTGCCACCATCTCTGTCATCCCACGCCCTGTGCCACCTGTCCTGGCCAGTCAGGGTTGGCTGGTGGCCCCCCCAGCCCTAGATGCTGCAATCCCAACACTGCCCCTGGGAAACTCAAAGTGGGGGAAGAGAGCAGGTTTGGGGTGGGAGAGCTCCCCATCCACATGGTGGGATGCTATCCATCTCCAGTGGCTTCCCACGGGAGCCACCAACCCAAGGAGCAGAGGCACCACAGGTGACACCCTGACAACCCCAGAAATCACATATAAATTAAGGATGGGTGTGTGCTTCCCAGTAAATCCCTGTATTTGCATGTAAACACCAGGCTGAGGGAGGTGGCAGCCGGGGAAAACCTCACCTCACGCATCCAGAGGCTGAAGGGCCTCTGCCAGGAGTCCTTCTTCTCCAGGTGCAGGTAGGCATTGAAGAGGATGAGGAAGATGTAGCGCTCCAGGTACTGCAGGCTCCTCAGCTGCAGCATCCGCGTCTCCCTCTCATCCTTGCCCGACTTTCCCTGGAAGGAACAACAGCCTGGCTGAGGCACCTGTGGCACCCACGCTGGGAGAGCATCCCAGGGGAGCTCCTGCATCCCAGGGGAGCTCCTGCATCCCAGGGGAGCTCCTGCATCCCAGCCTCACCCACAGCCCTGCTCTGCACCCCCAGAGTTAGGTGGTGAAGGGTGCACCAGGATCTCTGGTGGGAGGAAAAAGCCGTGGGAAGGGCATGGGAAGAGGGAGGAACACTTTGGGGCCAAAAATAAGCACATCTGTCCAGCCCGCCCCCACTGGGGCTTGGCACTCCAGGCTCTCATTTCCTTGTGGTTTCCAGTGGGTAACAACATTCTCAGAGCTCAAAAATAGGTGAGGGATGGCTAAACGTGGCCAGGGGCGGTGCCCAGGAGCCAGGAGTGCCCCCAAGTGCAAACTGTACCCCAAACCACGAGTTCCTGGACTGCAAATCACTTCCCCAGGTGTAAACATCTCCCTGGAAGGCATTCCCACCTGGATTCAGCCTCCATTGCCAGAGGAAAAGAAGCTCTGAGGCTGGGGGCCATCACATCTCCCAGTACTATTTAATATATATATATAAATGATAAGTGTCTCTTTTATTATGTTTTATATCTACTGTAATGTTCATGCATTCTTTATTTATAGTTATTGCTTTATTATAGAGTGTATGCAATAGCTTTTATTTGCATTATTATTGCTGTTACTTTAAGAACAGACAAGCCCTGCACGCTGCCCTTTCTAGGAATTAATAAATACTAATAAATCAGAGCCCTGCTCCCAAAGGCCATCCCAAAAAGCAACAATTCCTCACTCCAGTTCTGCCCTTTGGAAAAGTTGTCTCTTCCACCTGTGTGTGCCAGTATTTGTACAGAGCAGATCCTATGATCCTGTTATTTACCCTGCTACTGTATTACCTTATCTAATTTTTCATTCTATTATCCTATTATTTACCATGCTGTTATATGATCCTATTTATTTTTTTATCCTATTATCCTATTATTTATCATTTTATTCTATTATCCTATTTATTTTTCTTCTATTACTTGTAATTTTAATCTATTATCCCATTTAATTTTCTTCCATTATCCAATTTTCTTCTATTACCCTATTACTTGTAATTTTATTCTATTATCCTATTTATTTTTTCTTCTATTATCCCACTGTTTACCATTTTATTATCCCATCATTTATCTTTATCTCATTATTTATATTTTCCTACATGTTCCTATTTTTTCCTCCCACTTAGTGGTGGGAAGAGGTCAGAACAAACCAAACCAGGCCCCAAAACACCTGCTCCTTCCCTTCTGTTTGCCCTTACCCTGAAAAGCATCTCCCAGCAATTCTCATAATTCTCATCTCCAAGCTGCCCATCACCGAGGATAAAACAAAAATAAATTAAAATTAAAGCATTTGCACGGGGCCAAGCCAAATCCAGTGGGATGGATGGAGCAGCCAAGAGGGAAATACAAGCTCCAGTGACAAGAGGCTCTTCCTGGGGCAGAGGGAGTGGATGAATCCCTCCTTATCTCACCTTCCCACCAGGATGTCAGCCTGGAAATGGGGTACAGTCCAGGACCACCCCTGTGCTGACAGCCAAGTAAGTGTCACTCCCCACATGGCCACATCCCCATAATAAAGGAGGGAAAGCCAAAATTGAGGGAAAACCAAAATTAAATGAAAGCACCTACCCTGAATAAAAACAAATTAATAAAAATAAATGTGACTATAAATTAATTAATGATCAATAATCATTACATCTGCAAGTAGTCAGGTCTCCAGAGGTTTTCTCTCCCAGCAACCCAAAAAATGCAGAGAATCCCAGGAAGTGGGAGGCAAATCCCCCAGAAGCTGCAGATGTTCCTGGGTGATGGAACATTTTGGTTTTTCTTCCCTCCATCAATCGTTTCATTAATTGATAACACGGATCAATGGCAGCAGTCGGAGCAAGAGCTGAAGTGAGGAATTTCCAGTGGGATGTGGCACAAAGCACCCCAGGAATAATGCCAGGCCCTGGGCCCAGCCCTTCCAAGGCCCCATGGAATAGTTGCACAGGTTTAAAAAAATCACAGATCTGAGGAAAACCACCCTTTTTCCTTCTTCCTCAGCTCCACAGGGGCTCCCAAGCAGAACAGGGCTGCGGACCACAGGCCCAGCTGGCCATGGACGAGTCCGCTCCCAAGCACCGACTCCCCAAGGCTGAACCTCCTCCCCACACTCGGAGGAGCCAGGGGAGCCTTTGGGGCTGGAAGCGGAGCAGGACAGACCGGCCCTGCCCTCTGCTGGCCGTGCCTCCCGGGATGCCCGGGGATGGGACTGGGATGCAGGGTGGTGCCAGACGGGCACAGTTCTGGTGGGATGCGGGAAGGAAAGGCACAGTTCTGGTGGGATGTGGGACAGCACAGCATCCAAGGTGTTGGGGAGGATGAAATAAGGAAACCTTATAAATATGACTGCTTGGCAAAAGATTCTGGAAATATAAAATCTGTAAGTGAAATAGAAATGAAAGCTAGCTTTAAAATATAAGATACCAAGCTGTTAGTCAATGTACAACCAAAAAACAATGAGCCAGCCAGCTGAAGGAGAATCTCTCTTGATTAAGCAATGTCTTTAGCAAAGAAGAAGATGCTTCCGCAAACAGAAAAGTCCAAGGGTCAGAAAAACCCTGCCAGCGTGGCAGGGAAGAAAAAAGTAGTTTTAGAAAATAGTTTTAGGAGTTAAAATATAACACAGTATGGTAATGTAGTAGTTTTGATAGGTTGTATGTAAATTCTATAAGGATTGCTGTCTTCTATTGATTAGATGTTGTAATATTACCATATTCAGTATAGGAAGAGATATAATATCATGTAACCAGACTTTTACCATTCTTTCTTCTTCCTCTTACACTTAAGCTCTCTCTCTCTAAAGCTCTCCTAAGCTCTCTACTCTTCCTTCTTACCCCTATGCTCTCTCGCTCTCTCTGGGGCCTGCCCTAAGCTGTGGCTGGCAGCTTAGGCAGAGCTCCTGCACCCACGACCCTTGCAAATAAACTGCATGTTTCAGGAGCTGCCTTGAACTGTAGAAATCATCCCTGAACCGACTGAGCACAGCGCCCCCTATAGATTTTCTACACAAGGCAGCCCTGGGTGACTGTGACCACAAGAGCCTTGGCACCTCTCTGGTGGCACACCAGGCAGCTTCAGCACGAGGAACCCTCTGGCTTTGGCAGGGTTGGTGGTGCCAGAGCCCGGCTGCACCCTCGGGAATTGCTCACCTGCCGGTAGGTGCAGATGATGATCTCCCGCAGGTGGTAGTGCATGGGGGTCATGGTCTCACTGACCGTGTCCAGGGCCATGTCCACCTCCTTCTTCATCCGGTGACCATCAGGCAAGAGCTGGACCACCTTCATCACCACCTGGAGCGCAGGCAGAAGCAGCAGGGCTTCAGCAGGAGCCTCCCTGCCTTGTCCCACTGCCTGGGAGAGGATCCAGCCCCTCCAAACAAGCAGCTGTGGCTTAAGGTAGCAGAGGGAGGTGCCTACAACAGAGCCAGCCCCAGGACTCACCTCAAACTCCCCCTTGGTGTACTTGGCATCAGGCACACTCACGATTTCCTCCTCACTCATCTCAGGGATGCCCTGGGGTGGCCAGAGGGGACTGGGTCATTATGGGCTGCCCAAAAACGCAGAGCCTGTGCAGAGCCCACCAGGACCCCCAGCATCGCCTGCCTTGCCTCTGCCAGGCAGAGGACACAAAAATTTTATCCCTGCCTGAGGAGGGAGCCTCATGTCTGGACAGCCAGAGGACTGTTCCAGGCACTGGCTCAGGTTGTCCAGAAAAGCTGTGGCTGCCCCTGGATCCCTGGAAGTGTCCAAGGCCAGGCTGGACAGGGCTCAGAGCAACCTGGAGTAGTGGAAGGTGTCCCTTGCCAATGGCACAGGGATGGAATGAGATGAGCTTTCATGTCCCTTCCAACCCAAACCATTCCACGATCTTCCCTGCCCTTCATCCTGGGGTGGAAGCTCTCAGGAAGAGTGTAAGGGCTCACCAGGGATTCACCCAGACTTCTGGAGCTCACTAGAGCAAGATGTCCTCATACAGCTGCCCACCCCCACAGCCCACCCTGGCCCTGCCCACACTCCTTTCAACCCTCTGGCTGTGACACAGCTGCCTGGGCTCTCCAGAGCTTCCACCAGGAGCTGCTGCAGCCCCCCAAACTCACATTGAAGTGCCAGAGGGTGAGGACAGCAATGACCATGGCTGTGGTGGTCCTGCCCCGGCCACTGGAGCAGTTGAACACGAAGGCTGCCCGCGAGTCCTCGGCCAGGGCGCTCTTCATGGCCTCCAGCAGCCGGTCAAAGTCCTGCCAGGATGAAGCCAGTGGGTTTTTAGGGATGCAGGACTTCCTCCCCTTTGGGTCCCCTTTTGTCCTACAGCCTCCAGGTTGAAATCCCTGTTTCCTTGCTGCCAGATCCATCCTTGCCCACCTGAAGGCAGCCTCTCCATGCAGCATTTCTTGGGGATTCCCCTTGCCCTGGCAAGCACCCCACCAGCACTGAGCACCCAAGTGACATTCCCCCCACAGCACCAGGGCTGGCTTGGGACGGAGGCAGCAGCACCATCCCATCCCTGGGGTACCTGCTCCTTGGGAGCACAGAAGTCAGGGATGGGGATGCGGCGGTAGGTGAGTCCCTGGCAGGAATTCTTCTGCTGGCTGAATATCTCCTGCGTGGTCAGGCAGCTCTTGAACATCTTCATCTGCTTCTCTGCTTCCAGGTACACCTCCAGCCACTTCTGGCACTTCAGCAGGTCCCCCTTCAGGGCAGCCTCCAGTTTCTGCAGAGGATGGAGAAACCCTCACTGTAACACCCACCCCTCCTAATTTTTGCAGGATTCTAATCAATTTTTTCACATGCAGGTGAACATCCCAAGCCCCACACCAGGTCCTGACCATCAGTTCTGCCCAGGTCCCTCAGTGCTTGATGGGAGCCCCAGGAGCACCATTTCCCACCACGCTGGGCAGCTCCTCCACACAGCCAAGCTCCTCCACTGCCTGTCTCCCCTGGAAATCCGGGAACATCCGCTCCCCTTTCCCCAGATGCCTTTTACCCTTGCTCTCAAGGCATGCTATAAATTCTTCCAGGGTGGATCTCTGCTTTGCTCCTTTATTCCCAAAGGAAAACAAAACCAGCAGCTCCAGAGGGTGAGGAACTATCAAAGCCTGTGGAAATCATCCATGAGGGTTCCTGGGAACCTCCACTGCATCCAGCTCACCTCCAGCTGCTGGGGCGAGGCAGCAGGCACAGGGATCAGCTCCTCCAGGAGTCCAGGCTCCCGCAGCGTATAGATCTGCTCATTCCCTTCCAGGACCACTTCCTCCCGGAGGTTGATCCAGACAATGCGGGAGTGCTTCCTCTTGGCGTCCGTCAGGTACCGCAGGACGCTGCCCAGGGTCTGAGGAAAGGGTGGGTAAGGGTGATGGGAGCCCAGTGTGGGGTCCCTGCCCGACCTGGGATCGTGTCCCTCACCTTGGAGCTGGGCTGTGCCGTCCCATAGACGGGCATTTTGGGCACCCTTCGGAAGTTGGCCACGCTCATCTCCTTGGCAGTGCTCAGCACATCCGGGCAGAAGCGCTCATCTGCCACCTGGAACAGAGCAATGTCCAGGCAAGGGATGCCCCTTCCCACCCTCAGGTTTGCAGCACACCACAACCCATGGACCCTGCTCAGGACAAGTCCCCAGACCTTTCCAACAGCAGCATCCAGGGCTCAAAGCTGCATCTCCAAGGTGGGAAATGTTCTCCTGCAGCACAAGGCACCAACAGCCCCAGCCTCCTTCCCCCCACCCAGAAACCACAGAGCTGCTGCCCAGGCTCACATCACAAGATGCTCCAGACACATCCATGTGCACAGGCATCTCTGGCCACACACTTATCCTCACATGGATCAGGTTGGAAGGGACTTTAAAACCACTTAGTTCCATCCTTGCTGAGGATGCCAGCAGGGCAGGGACCCAAGACCCCGAGACAGGGAAACCCTTGGCCTCTCCCACCCCACCACGCCTCTGCGAGGACGCCACTCCCCCCTCTGTGCCCATCACTCACCAGCACTCGGGTGCCCTTGGTGACGAGCTCGGCAGTGACGGTGAGCTCCGAGCAGTTCATGTCCGCCTGCAGCCGGTACAGCTCCGGGTGCCGGCACATCCACCTGCTGAAGCTGAGGGCAAAGCCCAGGGGGTACTGCCGGCGGGGGGCCGGGGGGGATGCACCGTCAGCCTGGGCTCCAATCCCCCCTGCCCGCCACCCCACCGAGAAAACTTGCTTGGAAAACTCAAAGAGGGAAACCCCTGCCCTCCCGTTGCACAACGGAGCCAAAAGAAAGAGGGCAAGGAAGGGGTTTTTCGGGTTCTTCTGGGGGTTTTTACCTGCTCATGAAGGTAGTAGTTGAAAGCAATCAAGTAGAAATAGCGCTCAAGGCTCTGCAGAGTCCTCTGGAGGAAATACTCTTTGGTGCTGCTCCCCTGGAAGCAAAGAAGATGGAATCTGTGATGCTCAGTGCTGACCAGTCCTACAGCCCCCAGCAGACCAGGAGGCAGGGAAAAAGCCCCACAGGAGCTTTTGATGAATTGTTTTATTTTTTTTTAATGAAACATTTCCAGTTTCTCATATTAAATGATGCTCAAAGGCATAAAGTCACATTTCAGCTCAAAACAAAAGCTTCACTTTAGCACAAGGACACACTGGGAGTGGTTCCAACCAGCCCATGCTGTCACAAGGATACACTGTCCAGATGAGAGATTCAAACCCAAGGGGATGGGGCTGGAAAATGCCAGGTCCAGTCCCCATTCCAGCCATCTCTGTGGCCTTTGGACGAAAGGCTCAGACAGTGGTATCCCTGGGGACAGAGGGCCACGTGCCAGCCACACAACTCTGCAACATCCTTCATTTCCAAGTGTCTCCATCTTCCATGTCCAGAAGCATCCTGATGCCTATGCTTCCAGCAAGCTCTCCTCCTCCTCTTCTTTATCATCACCTCCCAATCCAGACGTGTTCCCCACCACAGCTATCCCCTCTCAGGGAGGAAACTCAAACCCTCGGGATTTTCCATAATTCAAAAACCTGGGGGCAGAGGTTTGTACCTCTGGGCATCCCATCCAATAAATTAACCTGGTGCCAGGTAAGGAACACCCAGCATGGCATCCATAAACATCCCTGGAGAGCACAGTGAAACCCACTTCCCAGGGCAGGATGGAAAATCCTGTAAGATGGGGCTGTGTCCGGGGTCAGCTCGGCGAGTGGGGTTTGCTCATCCCTGACATTACGTGGCTGACTCATGAATATTTACTTGTTCTCCACAAGAGAAATCCGGCCTGCAGCCATTTATCAAGAGGAAAGGCGGTGGGATTTGCTCTGGAAACTCAAAACAAAGCCTGCAAGGATGGAGCCGTGCCAGGTTTGCCGGCAGCACTGACAGCAGAGCGGTGCTGCTTCCCGAGCACTCGGATTCCTGCAACAAAATCCATCCCAGTGCTCTCATCCAAGGCAAACCTTTTAACATTCCCCTTAAATAGGCTATGGGTGGAAAGGGGAATGATCCACTCGTGTTTTAGTCATGGAAAGCCAGACATTGTGGCAGTCTGGCTGCTTGGCATCTCACACCAGGATTCGCCTGCACCTACACCGCTGGAGGGCTTAAAACTCTATTTCTGCCCCCCAAATCCAGGCAGGAACCCACAGACATCATTCCTCCATGCCCAGAAAAGCCCCTCCTCCTCCCCAAACCAACCAGCTTGCCCAATACCACTCCAACACAAAGAAGTCCAGGCTGTTTTTCTGATGGCTGAGCATTATCCCCTCTCCCCTCCTCACCCTCCGTGTGCCCCCAGCACATTTTCCTGGCCTCCCGCCATTGTTTAAACCTGCTCTTGCTCCACAAAGACTTCAAATAAACACTCCTTGAGGCTTATTTACGGCAGTCCCCCAGCCATTTGTTTTCCAGGAGCCCAGGATGACACGGAGCAGCTTTCCCCAGCAGGGAAAAGTGAAAGGCTTCAAGGCAATGGGAAAATCCCGTCCCATGCCCAAGCCTCCCCTGAGAACCTGCCACCACATGAGCAGCACCAAACATACCCAAATCTGCCCTAAAAGGGAACAGAGGAGTATAACATTTGGGATTTGTCACTAAACACCAAAAGAAGTGACAGTAAAGGCCTTTTTTTCCCATTGCCCAATCATTTTCATGGTTTTTTTGCCACAGGGCACCTGGTTTGAGACTGCCCTTTACAACCAGCTCCAGCACTTCCACTTCATGTTCAAATTTAAATGGGAAAATTAATCTCCAAAGAAACTGGAGTAAGGGCAGCACTTCCACCTGATCATCCATCCATCCTTCCATCACCTGGTGAGGAGCCCCCTGGTCAGGCAGGGAAGACCACAGCTTTCCAGCATGGAAAGCCACCCTGATGGCTCTTCAAAACAATGGGAAAAAACATAAATCTACAACTAGAAAAGCCTGACCTTGTGTGACTATATTTGCAACGATCCCTCCCAGCTCCCAAGGACTTTTACCATCCAGGCTGATATCGATTTTCCAATTTTAGAGCTGATGAAACCAGGGCACAGGATATTATTTGCCCCTGAGGTCATCCACCAGAAGCAGCAGCGAAGCCCAAACCACTCTGTTTTCCCCCCAATCCCAGCCTGCTTCATTTTACAGCTTTTGAAACAACTGGAGGGGGGGGAAAAAAAAAAAAAAAAAAAAAAAGAGACACACCACAACCTTCCAGGTTTCATATCACTGGGAAATCTCCAGCTCACAGGAAGCTTTGGCTTTCCAGAATTTACATTCTTCTCATCTCGGCGCAAAACCAGCTCAATAAATTTCCCAGTGCTGATGGCTCGCATCCGAGTAATCCTCTAATTACCTGGATCTGATAGTCCTCCCCGATCCCTTCCAGCTTCTTCTTGTACTCATAGATGGCTTCCTTCATGTCGTGCATCTCTGAGCAGGAGGCTATGGCACCGTCCACCTCGGGAGGAGCAAGAGGGAAATTGCTCCTTAAGCCTTGGATCTGGAGGGAAAATCCATCCCTCCCTCCCAGCCACCCCGCCAGCAGGTTCACCAGCACCCCCTTACCTCCTCCACTATCTGCTGGCCTTTGGGGACCATCTCCACAAAGGTCTGGATGACCCGGAGCCTGTCTCTGGGAGATGTTTTAGGCAGGTGGGGGAAGCTGCAGTGGGAGAAGGAGGAAATTAAACCAGTCCCAAGGGGAATGGGCATCCCCCCATCCAGCCCTGGCGGCTGCTCCGCTTACTCGGGCTTCTGGGCAGCTCCTCGGTGGTGGTGGAGGACCAGGGTGCCCATGGCCATGGCCAGGTTGGTCCTGCCCACACCAGTCTGGCAGCCAAAGAGCAGCGCGGGCGGGGGTCTGCCGGGGTCCCGCAGCAGCAGGCTGGGGCTCTCCTAGGAGGGAGGGACACAGGGATGAATGCACGGATGGATGGAGACCCCAGCGGGTTCCAGGAGAGCCAGGTCTGCCCCATCAGTGGCTGGGATGGAGGGGATGGCCATGCCCAGGCATGGAGGGGTGGGTGGCATCTCCCTTTTGCTCAGGGAATGGGGTGGATGGAGCAGGACAGGACAATGGGTGGCCCACCCGCTGCATTCCCCCTGCCCAGTGCCCTCTCCATCCCATCAGAGGTGTTCCCACCACACATCCCCAATCCACTGAGACTTCATCTTCCAGAATGTAAAAAAAAAACCAGCAGCTCTGACATGGAAAACCTTTGCAGCAAAGGCAGATAATTCCCGCCAAAGCCACCTAGGGAAGAGCTGCCTGGAGGTGGCCAGGGATGGTCACCTCTAGCCAGGGGTAGGGACGAACTGCTGGACAACACGGACTTCTCCAGCAGGATCCTACAGCATGGAGAGTGGGAACTACAGGCACAGGCATCCTCTAACAGGCAGAGTTAAGGAAAACCAGAAGATGTTCTGATCCCCGATAGGGCACAGGAGCGAATCCCATCCCAAGGAGGCCCCGTGGATCAAGTGCTTTTCCTCGGCTCACCCTGAGGAAGCGGATGAAAGCATCAAACTGCTCCTCCAAAGGGGCTCCCTCGGCGGGCAGGGGCAGCCGGTGGTACCTGCCGGGATGGGGACAATCCTGGTTAGGATGGGACCACGGAGGGGCTTCATCCCAACCACCACGGAGGATACACGGCTTAAGGGGTGCCAAGAGCCCCGACCACACATGAGGTGGAGAAGGAGGAGGGAAGGACCTGTAGGAGGGCTGGAGGAAGATGGGTCTGCGATAGACCTCGTCGGTGACCTGGATGTCCTCATCACCCTGCACCCGCACGGTGTGGGGCTCGTCCCGCAGCCGCTCGATGTCATTGTACACGTAGTACACACTCTCGCTCAGCTGTGCGAAGTCCCGGATCTACAGGAGGCGGGAAAAGCCCCATCACAACCCCTCCACTCACCCCTGTGCCAGTGGGATGTGCGCCCTTTCCCATCCCAGCTCACCTCCTTGCGGATGGCCAGCTCCAGGCTCTCCGCCCGCACGCCCCGCTGCAGGCACTGGAGGTTCTCGTGGAGGTTCTCCTTGCCCCGCGGGGTGTAGGACACGAAGTCGCCCTCCAGCCGCAGGAAGACCACGGGCTCCTCACGGACGCAGAAGAAGACGCATTCCTGCAAAAAAGCGGGGGAGAGGCTGTCTAAAAGCTCTCCTGGCTTTTTTTCCACCCCAATTCCCACCCTCCCACCAACCTTGTGGCCTTCTCTCTGCAGCTTCTGCAGCACGAGCTTGAAGCCGTTGAGGCTGGGCTGCCCCATCCCGAACACGGCGTAACCTCCTTTGGCCTGCCGGAAGTTGGGAGCGCCACAGCTGCCAGTAGTGTTCAAGACATCTAATTTTCCATATACATCCCTGACCATGAAGTATTTCCCCTGTAAAATATCAGAAGAGAGAAGGTGGGACATCAGTGGATTTGAGCAAGGTGGGACTTGAAGGCAGCTGAGTGTAAAAGCAGCTTTTTCTAGGTGATCTTCAAAAGGAGCCCCCCACCCAAAAAAACTTCTGAGGTCCCTAAAGTCCAGGCTGAAATGAGCTGGGTGGTGAAATCGGTGGCAGCAACATTCACCTGCACCAGGTAGTGCTCCAGCGTGGCCTCAGAAATGCGTCCCACCGTGTAGTTTGCCTTCAGCAGGTCATCGTGGATCTGGAACTCCTCCCTGCAGTTGTACCTGCAAAAGCCACATGCAGGTGGGTGAAGGAAAAAAATAATGGCATGGGTCAAGATTGAAAAAAAACCCAATATTTGGAGAAGAGGGTGGAGGAAACCAGAATTTTGGAGGCTGCCAAGGACTTACGTGATGACCACGGGCGCCACTTTGTTGGTGATGATGGACTTGGCCTTGCTGTTGTGGAGCCCCAGGGTCTGGAAGGAGTGGATGCTGAGGGAGTGCTGGTCCTCCATGCTGCCGTCTCCTGGCACCCGGCTCTCCAGGGGGGACGCCGAGACTGCCTGCTGTGCCGCGCTGGCCGTCGTACCCATCATCCGTGGGCAGCTGTGCCGGGACAGGGGAGACAGCAGCAGGGAGGGAAGGGGAAAAAAAACCAAACAAAACAAACAAGGAGGAAGGGGGAAAAAAAAAGGAGGAATTTATTTTTCAGCCGCTCCTGATTTAGGAGGGGAAAATCCCAAGCAGGCACAGGGCAACCCCCTGCCGATGACAGCCGGCCAGGGAGGGACGCTAAGCCAGCCCTTTCCCTCCCGCTCCCACAAAAGGCTTTCTTCCTGCCTGCCATGCAGCTCGCTCCATCAGGGAGGTGAAAGCTGGGCTGAGGAGGGAGGAGGGGGGGGCGGAAAATGGGCAAAATGCCGGATCCGGTCCCTAAAATCTGCTGAGTCAGCACATGGCACTGCGGAGGGACTCGGCGGCGCTTGTCCCCTGCTTTCTTTCCCAGCACCCATAGACCACTCCAAGGTCCTTCCCCGCACGGAAAACTCCTGAACAGAGAGCACGTGTTACTGGGTATTTGGTAATTTAGGGTGCAGGAGCGTGCCTGGAGCAGGTCTCTGTGCGTCAGCCTGGAAGCTGCCTTTGAAGCAGCCAGTTATCCCGAGCCCCGAGAGCACCCAGGGCAAGTGGGGACCCCGAAAGTAGCCCCCACTTTGTCCCCAGGGAGCTCATCCCTGAACAAGGATGGAATCAAAAGCGCCAAGCCTGGCGGCAGCCAGGAGCATCCCGCCACACTCGACCAGTCCGGGACAATGAGGCGACTGTCTGCGCCAGCCAGGGCCGGATCCTGGCGTCCCAATGAAGGGAGAGATGGCAAAGGGTAGCCTGGGAAAGACAAAAACTCTGCCCACTCCTAAAGAGACGGCCCCCAGTGAAACCTCCTTTGTGCTGCATGGGAATAACCCCGGCAGCACCCAAAGGGGGACGGTACCTGCTCTGAGGCGACGCTCAGCGCTGGGAAGAGCGGGAATGGCTTTAACCCAGCCCTACAAATCCTTCTGCAGCTGCTCCTCCTGCCTTACAAGCAGCGCAGGATCAATCCCGTACTGCAATCCCAGGGAATGTGATGCCCCCAGCAGCTGCAAATGCTTCAAGTCGGGGGAAAAGCCTGCGGAAAATGTGCTATTTCTAGACAACCGTGCCCAGGCACACATTTTCCCCTCCTCCCCATCTTCCTTCCCTGCTCCACAGAAAACTTGTTGCTCTACTGTGAATTTTCTGCACCATTAGGCAGCCTGGTTTCTTTTACACACAAGAGTGGGGCGGGGCGGGGGGGGCGCGGAAAACAGAAACAGCTGTTTCAGGCCAGTGCCTTTTCTCCAAGTCCTCTTGAGTGTTTCTTCCACATAAACACCGTGAGGGGAAAAAAAAAAGAAAAAAAAATATATAGGGAGGTTTTGAGTGTTTCAGAGCAGGCATTCGTGGCTTTGAAGAGCTCAGGAAGCAAGCAGGAATGGGGCATCCAGCCAGGATGTTTTTTGTTCCCTAATTTTGCTAAGAATGAGTGCATCTTTTCAGTAGTGAGCTGGATCGATCCTTCTGGGTTTGCTCCAGCATTCCCATAGTGGAGGATGGAGATTCCATCCCCAGTTTCGAGGCAGGCAGCTTCTGTATTTCCTTAGTCCTTCTCCCCTCAGGCAGCCACCTTCACCCTAAAACCCCCAGGGATATTTTCTCTTCCCGACAAACCTCACCAAGAAATAACAGGCATAAAAGACGCTGGGCAGATTTGGAAATTGTCTTTCAAACCACAAAATGAATGGAGAGAGGAAATCACATCTCAGCTCCTTCCCCCACTCCCTGCTTCGGTTGGCCAGGCAAAACCAAGCAAGAAAAGTACTGAAATTACCCAAAGTGGGTGCTCAGGGAAGCCACGGGAACAGCTCTAAAAAGCCACGGGAGGAGGGAAGTGCTGATGTTATCCATATGGGAGCAGCTATTTACCAGTATTACTGCATCTGATGGGAGCAGGAGGGTTTACAGCCCCCCAGTTCCCACTCTGCAAGCTAGGACACAAACTGGGATGGGTAGGGAAGCAAAACCCTACCCCAGGAAAACAGACAAAATTATCTTGGCTGAAAACTTTCCCAAATATTGCTGGTGGCTGCGACGGGAAGAGATGCAACAAAGCCATCATCACAGGCCAGTCAAGGGAAGCAGGAACCCAGGAACCAGCCCAGCAGGGACCAGCCCATCAAAGGGCTCTGGATGAGCCCAAACAGCGTTCTTTTCCCCACAGGTGGACACAGTTAGCAAACACTATGAGAAGCTCCTGCACCTGAACAGGACACCCAGAGAAGCTGTGGATGCCTTAGCCCTCAAAGTGTTCAAGGCTGGATGGAGCTTGGAGCAACCTGGTCTAATGGAAGGAGTCACTGACCACAGCAGGGGGTTGGAATGAGATGATCTCTAAGGTCCTTCTCACCCCAAACCATTCTGGGATTCTCTGATTCCAGGTTAGGGGGCTGGGAAGCAATCCACATGGATTTTAGGATGGCATTAGCCATCAGCCACCGTGGGTTGGTTTTGAGCATCCCTTCCCTTGCACCATACGGAATTTGGGGGTTTCCTTTCTAGGAGAGAGAACACAGAGACAACATCCCCCTGCACAGCATCCTGGCCTCCTGTCTGCACCTTCTCCTCCTTTTTCTGGGACAAACCCCAGAAACATTCCCCTATCTTGCAGCTCATCCTTCACCGATCCCAAAGCAAGGACTGAGTTCAATTGTGGCCAAGGTTCCTGAACAAAGAGCCCATTTTCTCCCCAGCTGCCAAAAGAACCAACACCCTGCACAAGGGCATCCCACCAAACAAACCAGCAGTGTTCCACTCCAGGTGTTTTGCCTAAATTCAAAGCACTGCAGATAAATTATTCTTGCTGCCTCACAAGAATGCGAAGCCTCCGGGTGGGCAAGGCAGAGGTGCTTCCCTTCCCCTCCACACCCTGTTTCACAACACCCAGCTCTGCCAAGCCTGGACAGGGAATGCCAGAGGAATTACAGGGGGGCAGAGAATGACAGGGAATGGACAGGGAATGCAGCACCAGGAGCATCCCAAGAATGACACTTGAGCATCCCAGGAGATCCCGTGCGGAATCCCCAGCCTCTCCCACAGAAGTCAGGATGCTACAACAGTGCTCAGCCCTCCACCTTCCCACCCCCTGGAGCTGCTCCTCTCCCCTTCCACCCAGCACAGGGGTTATTCCCACACCCAGAGACCTGGCAAGGACTCAAAGCCGGAGCAAACAATGGACTTAATATAGTGGGAGGAGGTCGGGCTGCAGCTGCAGGATGCATCTGCCCCGGCCACCGTGCCGAGGAGGAAGCGTGCACTTGCCTGGCTGCCTCATTGTCGGCAGGAAATAAATCAAATAAATCTCCTTCCGTGCATCCTTGAGAGATTTTATAGCTTTTAAAGCTCTTCTAAATGAAAAGCAAAGGCCTTTGGGAAGAAGCAGCAGCAACAGCAGCATCCTCCTAATGCATCCATCCTTCCTCAGTGTGGGGCAGCCCCTGTGGCTTTTCAGCATGGAGTCGGCATGGATGCATTCTCAAGGGACTGAGGGGCACCCCTGGAGCACTGCTGAGCCAAGCAGGGAGGCAGGAAACACCACAGGCCAGCAGGAAGCTCTGGTGCAGCCGGAGGGGCATCACCGGAGCCTGGAGGAAGTGCTGGAGCTGAGCCCCCCGCCCCGGAGTGCTCTTTGACCCTCTTTTTAAAAAAAAAACCTAGTGAAAATTAAATAACACACAAACAACTTCTCTGGGAGAGCCTGCCTGTGCCGGGAGATAGCCCAGAGCAGAGGCTGCATGGGAACCTGGCTCCTGTTGTTCCAGGTGATGCCGGAAGGAAGCGGCCTGGCTTCTTAAAAACACATAATAAAACAAAAAAGAAAGGTGAGAAATACCACATTAAGCTGCGGATGATTTGGAACGTGCTGTCCACCCACCAAGCTGTGAGGGTAAAATAAAGCAAAGGATCAAAACGCCTCAAATCAACCCAAAAGCACTTTGCCATGGGCAGGAAAAGGCCCTGGAAGGGCACCTTTGCAGCAGACAGCTCTGCTTTCACGAGCTTTGACTGATTTCTTAATATCTTTAAAGGAGCGAAAGCGACCGCCCTCCATCCTCACAAGCTCCTCAGAGAGCCAGCAGTGATGGCCAAAAATTTAACTTAATAAGCAGCATTTCCTAGAAAGTCCAGAGGTATTTCCCAGTCAGGCCGTGATCGGTGCTGCCGATCCCCCCGGTGCCCCACACTCTACCACTGGCGTCTGCTGAGCAGTGCAGGAACACATCAGTGGGATGTGCTCCTGCCCCCAGATCAATGCCTGCCCCCAAATCCAAGTGGGAGCACCCAGAATAATGAGGAGCAGGCATTTCACACCCCCTCCCAAACATGCCTCTGTTTTTTGGCAGAAAACTGAGTGCTACATCCCCATCCTCGACATGGGACCAACCTGCCTTTAGTTACTTGATTTAAAACTCCTCACCCTGCGGCCAGGAAAAGCTGTTTGAGACAGGGTATGGAGGAGAAAAAAGTCACCCCAAAAATGGGAATGCCAATCTGCTCCCTGCCATGGAGGTGACCATCGATGAGGAGGAATCTGTTGGGAACGGTATCCAGGCTGCAACCCTTCTTCACAAACCTGGTTTGCATTATTAATCAGCATAATTAACCTTCCTTGCTAAGCACAGCCTGGGAGGAATTAAGATCCTGGAAGTGTTGGATGGGGCTTGGAGCAACCTGGTCTAGTGGAAGGTGCCCATGGCAGGGAGTGGAATGAGAGGACCTTTAAGATCCCTTCCAAACCATTCAGTGACTCCATGATTTTGCAAAAAGCCCGCCTGTAACTGCTGCCTCACACCCCCCAACTTTAAAGGCCCTCTGGCAGATTCCCTCACACATCCCACCAGTCCCTGGGGTGCTGCTTTTTGGGCAGGCAGGAGATGCTTGGGCTGCTTGCTGTTGAGGTGAGGGGTTTTATCAATGAGCAGCAATGGAAAGAGGAACAAAGCCCTGGCTCAGAAGCACCAGCGTTGCCAGTTGTGCCGTCAGCTCGCTGCCAGTGGTTTCAAGGCCTGTGAGCACACTTGCTGAAGGGTTTCCTTTCAGTAGCACAAAGGAAAAACAAAATAAAAAGCCATAAAACATGAAGATAAAGGCTGGGGACATCTCCAAAGAGACCAGTGACCTGTGGGTGAAGCTTTTGCCCAATGCCAAGCAGTCCCCAACTTGCCAGGAAGCACTGCAGCCCCACACCCAAAGCAGATCTGCTAAGCTTTTCCCCACCGGAGGTTCTGCGGTGTGACCTCGCTCTGGCTGGCAGAGGGGACCGGGGTGTCCCCAAGGGTGGGGAACTCAGGCTGGCCCCCCCAGCACAACCTCCTGCTCCCAAACCCGGGATGGCCAGCGCCACACGGAGCCGGCCGGGGCGTTTTGGGAAGGCGAGGGCTATGATTTTGTGCTATTCATAGCTAACCACGGCTCCCCTCCCAACAGGGGGAAGGCTGCCGGAGCAACGGGACGGCTCCATTTACACGGGGCCGCTTTTCCACGCCGGGATCCGCTGCAGACCACACCTTTCCCAGGACAAGAAGCACCTTATGCACACCAGCACCGTGGTTTGGGATGCAGTAGGACACGGAGCTCATGCTCCCAGGTCTCCTTTCCCCCATCCTGCTCTCTTAATAAATAAAGCAAAAATCAAGCAAAACCCCAAGGGAGTTTTGCTTACAACAGAGACCTGCCCGTTATTTTTAGGCTCCGTGTCATTCGTACAAAGACATAATCACTTCCTGCCTTCCAGGAAGGAAATGTCCCACCACCGTTGCCTGTCTGCCTCCTCCTCAGGCAATGCCTGCCTGCTCCCAGCCCAGCCACACCAACACCCGCTCTTTTCTCGCATCCAGGGCAGGAAAACAACGGGGGCACAGCTCGGGATGTGACGGGTGCCAGGAGCGCTGCGGGAGGAGGAGGAGGGGGTGTTCGCTCCCCCAGCACTAAGAGGATGCACCGGGGAAAGGGCGAGGAAGCAGGTCCGGAAAAGTCCGGCAGCCATCGGAAACGCAGCCTGGATGAGGCTTCTGGAAGTTTTCAGCCCCGAGAAGCTGGGCAGGAGCTCAGCGGGAGGAGGCAGCCTCGCTCCTAGGACATCCTCTTCGGCAGCGAGGGTGACTCCGACCCACACGGAGCTGGGAGCCCACCGGGCTCTGCGCCACCCCCTGCACGTGCCAGCGGGAAACCCATCCCAGGCTTCCCGTTCCTCCCGTGCTCCCCGAACGGCAGGCTGCCGAGGCGAACCCCAGACCTCGGCTACAGCTGCTCCTCTTCCTCCTCCATCTTCATCCTCCAGCAGGGAGCCATCCCGCACCTCCCCCCGCTGCAGAGCCTGCTCTCCATGCGGCTTTTGAGGGTGCAAGGGAGGCACAGCCAAGAGATGCAAATCCCAAAACTCACTCTGGGGAACTCGAGCCACAGCAAGCACAGCCGGCACCGGCCGACAGCCGTGCTGGGCTCGTAGCCCGGTGGGACTGGCTTCCAGGCCAAAAGAGGGAGAGAAAAGCCCCTTTTAATTAGCAAACACAACTGCAAAGGCAGGAGAGGTGGGAGGATGCCATCCGCGGGGCGGATGCTGAGCCTCAAAACTAGTGACCCATCTATTTTCCAGAGGTTTAAAGACCAGCGTTGGCTCCGGATAAACCCTCCTCGCCACGGCTGAGGCACCTCATGGCCACGCAGTGGAGTCCGTGCCCCGGGGCAAAATAAACCTTCCCCTCATTGTCCCACCCGTCTTGGCTCGGGGAGACACACCCAGCGGGGACCCCTGCCCAAGAAGCCCCCCGGTGCCCATCACAAAACCCTCGGCGGGTGGGGGGGCACCCTCGAGGGCTGGTCCTGCCCCCTCCATCCCCTTCCCACTGCACTGGGCCGGGAAACGAACCCCACCACCCCGGGGGAGGGCATGAGAGGGGCAGGCGGTCCCGGGGGGGCGGATGAGCGGTCCGGGGGTCGAGTAATGCTCGGCCCCGGCGTGGCGGGAGGATGCCCGGGGATGGGGCGCGGAGCGGGGCAGGACGCCCGGTCCCGGCGGTTGGAGGGGGGAGAACGCCCGGCTCGGAGGGGAGGGATGCCCGGTCTCGGCGGGGATACAGTACCTGGAGGGGCTCCGGGCTCAGCTCCCGCGCCGGGCCGGCCGCGCCGTCGGGCGCCCCATGGGGGCGGCGGGAGCGGTGGCGGGAGCGCAGCCCCGCGGCCGCGCCGACCGCCGGCGCCTCGGCGGGGGAGGGACCGGGGCGGGCACCGGGATGGGGCCGAGGGGCGTCCGGGACCGCCCCCCC
>JACBWW010000010.1:903068-915931 GCA_020086605.1 Lanius collurio | reverse complement strand
TATCAGGAAAGGGGATGCGTCCCCATATCCCTTATCAGGAAAGGGGATGCGTCCCCATGTCCCACACCAGGAAAGGGGATGGATGCCCATATCCATTCCAGGGAATAGCATTCCTCTCCATGTCCCAAACCAGGAAAAGGGCATGGATCCCCATATCCCAAATAAGGAAACGGGTTGCGTGCCCTCATGCCAAACCAGGAAAGGGCGTGCATCCCCATATCCTACACAAGGAAAAAGAGCCCGTATCCCAATCCAGGAAAATGGCATATCTAATACCAGGAAAGGGGATGCATCTAAATATCTCAGACCAGGAAAAGGGATGCATCCCCATTTCCCAAACCAAGGAAGGGGATGAATCCCCATATCCCATACCAGGAAAGGGGATATATCTTCATATCCCAAGCCAGGGAATAGGATGCATCTACATACCCCAAAAGTACCATCCTGGAAAGATGGGAATCTCACCCCTGAGGGACATGCCAGCCCCAGCACAGCCTCCCTCCCTCCCCTGGGAACACTGATCCCGCCGGTTATTTTTAGTATCCCTCTCCCAGAGGCCAGAGTGGCTTGTTTCTCCCTCCAGCCCTGGATCCCCCAGCCCGAAGCGCATTCCCGGCGGGACCGGCCGCCCGCATGCACAAGAGGATGGGCGAGGCAGTCGCCCGGGTGGCCAGGAAGGTGAACGACACGGTGGAGAACAAAACGGATTCCCTGGGTAAGCCCGGCGCTCCTTCCCGGCTCCTGCTCGGGGCCCGGACAAGGATCGGGTATCCGGGAGCAGGGCTCTATTTTTCACTGCCACGGTCTAAAAAAAGCTGTCGGCGTTTCCTCCCCGCGGGTCTGGAGAAGGGAAAGGTTCCCCCAAAGGGCCCTCAGGCTCCCAGAGTTAGAGCAGGTTCACACATAGTCCCGTGGGATGTGTCCCTCCTTGCAAGCAGTGGCAGGAGCAGATTTTTCCCCGTGTCGCCTTGTCAGATTTGTGTTTTCCTGCAATTTCCCCATTTCCAGCTAATATCTGAGAGTGGGGCACAGTTCATCAAAGGAGAAAGATGAAAGCTACTCATTTTTATTCCCGCTGGATTCCCAGCCCTGGGGTATAAATCAGTGTGTGCCGGGAGCTGGAGCTTCATCCCTCAGGCTCTCTGCATCCTCCTGAGAGAAACGTGGGAGGGTGGAGCTTGCTCCATCAGCCCCCGCAGTGGCTTTGGGGAGGGGGCAGGAAGCAGAGCGCATCCCGGGGCTGGGATACACGGTTTCCATTCTCCTGGGAATGGAAACAGAAACAACTCAGGACAAAACCAAAAGGCCACGAGCTGAGAAGCACAACCACATCTTTTTCCCCCTCCCCACTGCTTGCCAAGGGACGACCACCCATGACTAGGAAGACAGGAGAAATCCAGACAGGAGCATGCCCAGGGAAATCCCTGCTCCATCCCCATCAGTGGTGGAAGAAGCATCCCTATGCTGCTCAACTATCACCAGGGAATTAGAGACACAGGGGAGCAGGGTGACTGAAGTTATTAGACATGGACAGGCTGGCTGAGGGTTCCCAAATGGACAGTGCAGCCTGGAAGTTGTTGCAATGTCATTTAGGGTTGAATACCTTAGTCAGAACAGCCTTGGCATTCCTGATGGGATTCAAACTCAAAGTTTG
Source organism: Lanius collurio (assembly GCA_020086605.1). NCBI lineage: Eukaryota > Metazoa > Chordata > Aves > Passeriformes > Laniidae > Lanius > Lanius collurio. The sequence goes on along the minus strand of JACBWW010000010.1, from coordinate 914,277 downwards.
TGGAGGTGACTGCCAAGATCCTGGATAATGGAGAGGAGTACAGCAGGGGACAGCACTCAGACGGGCAAATGGAGGATGAAGAGGTGCAAAACCAGGGGGATCCACGGCTCCATCCCAGCTGGATGCACTGTGAGGTGCCTGGGTCTCTCTGTGTGCAGATCTGGCCAACTGCAAACTGATGACCTTCCCCGTTGGAATCTACAAAGCCGTGAGGAGCGTCACTGAGGGGATCCATCGCATCTCCCTGGCCAACAACGAGCTCAAGTCCATCACCAGCCGATTCGTCACCACCTTCAGCCAGCTGACAGGTAAGGGACAGCCACTTCCAATCCTCTGGGACACTCAAGGGGTGCTGCAGGACGGGCAAAGCACCTGAGAGTTTCCCCTGAGCTCACACCCCATTGCAAGCATTAGTTCAGACCCAAAAAATCCATTTTTTCCTTATACTTTCTGCCCCTTGAAGGAAGAGGACACTGGTTCTGCTCTCACCCACCCTCCCAAACTGCTGCTCCAGGGTCACTCATTGCCCTCCAGCTCCCTCCAAGGATGGGGCTGGAGATGGAGTGGAACAGGAAAGGCAGCCAGGGGATAATGGGGCATGGCAGAGATGGGGCAATCCAGGCTGTGCTGGCCAATTAGTCCTCATCTGAGACATCAGTGAGAGTTAATCGCTGCAGGAGATGGGAATGATCATCAGCACCACAGGGATACCTCCCTGCAGAGCCCAGAGAAAGCAGCCAGAGGCCAATCTGCTAAAAAATGGCCATGCAAGCATCCAGAGCATCCAGTGCCACAGTACTGGACACTGGGGACAGCACCGGGGATGCTCTGGCAGCTTCTAAAATCAGTTTTGTTCCTACGACAAACCACACAAACACCACTGTGGTGGGTGCCTGGGGAGGCTTCCCCTGTTCTGGAGCCAGAGCATCATCTGTGAGAACACCCCCAGGCAGGGGAAAGGAAACACATCGAGCAAAGGAAATCAATTTTCATTTTCTAGACAGCACAACAGGCCCTGAAGGGCAAAAAATGGCCTTGCTCCCCAGCAAGGGGAACCAGTGAACCAATCACTCCGGCAATGAATGTGCTGGGTCTCAGCAGGGACAGATGCCCCAGGGCTGGGGACAGGCTGAATAAGGCAGGACCTATAAATACCAGGTATTAGCAGGGGCAGGGCAGCTTGTGTGCGTATTTATAGTGCAGAAAGCCCTGTGTCACTGGAGAAGGACGCTGGGACAGTGGGATTTGGGTTCTGTTCCCAGGAGTGCTGCCCCACAGCTCATTTCTGGGGTGGGAAAGCATCACAGATGGGTAAACTGTGGAGAACAGATATTTTTCATGTATAAAGACCCACCATTGTTTATCTCTCAGAAGGGGTTCAGGCACATGAATATAAAGAGCTAGCCTTAAGCCATGACAAATGTCCACTGGGGAGGTAATTGCACTGACTTTATGAGGAAATATTCCTTATTTTTTACAGACCCTGCCTGCAAAAGGCTGCCCAATTTCATTAGCAAAGCCTGAGGAAAGCAACAAAAACATCACTCCTAAAAGTGGTATTCCCAGCAGGCAAAACTACAATGGCAATCATGGAAAACAGCAAAAAAAAAAAAAACAACCCAATTTTTTGGAGCTGGAATCCCACTGACAGACCTGGCAGTCCACGGGGGACAGAGGCTGTAAATCAAGCCGTGCATTAGTTATTTTCCCATCGTTTTCCCCGCATTCCACCGCCTCCCTTTCTCTCTTCCCAGAGCTCAACCTGGCAGGCAATTACCTGCACCGTCTGCCCGAGGAAATCACCTCCCTGCTGCACCTCCGGGACATCAACCTCTCCCGCAACAGGTTCCGCCGTTTCCCGGAGCCCTTGGCCACCGTCCCCGCCCTGGAGACCATCGACCTAGAAGAGAACGAGATCGTAGGTGAGAAGGACCTTTTCCCGCTGGAAAAAGGTGGTTTGGCATCAGCCGAGGGGTGATGCTAAACAGTCAGAGCCTTGCCTGGTGTTTTCACCGCCTGCCAGGGCAAACATTTTGCAGGCATAGTGGGAATCAAGCCCCATTCAAGCTGCCCCGTTCACCACGCTGGGGTGGAGCTCTTAAAGGCACCTCCAGCTGGGGTGATCCCAAATCCTCAGATTTCATTAAAAAACCAGAGCTGATTGCAGAACCTGGCCCCAGGAATGCTGGGCTGGGATGTTCGCTGCCAGGCTATGCAAGGACATGAGCTCACCTGAACATTTCCTGGAGCAAACAGGAGCTGTTTAACACTACAAAATCCCCTAAAAATTAAATTAAAGGAATGGTAAGAGACGCTCATCCCTCAGCCCCGCAGCGGCACAAAAATCTTTCATGTGCAAAAGCTGAAGCCTCTGGAGTCTCCAAAAGCTGGGCAAAGGGGGCAGCTGTTGTACACAGATAAAAGGGGATTTATTTAGGATGCAGCTTTCAAAGAGCCTGGGCTGGAGCATCCCACAGCCCCCCCCGGATCCCCAGGGAGGTGAATATCAGAGTCCACTCAATGCTGCTGTTTTATCTGGGATTGCTTCAGCTGCTGCTGGGAAAGCTGCTCCCTGAAACACGAGTTTTATTAACAGCCTCACATCAGCTGCTCCCAGGCTGTGCGCATAGAAGCACTGGAATTAAAAACTGCTTCCACAGGAGCCAGAGAAAGACACAGCTTTTCCTCACCTTCTTTTTCTCTCCCACCTCCCGGAGAGAGCTGTCTCACTTTTAATTCTGCCCATCACTTTTGAATTTAAATGGCTGATGTCAATCTGACGTGGTCTCCAAAGAGCATTTTTCCCACTCATTTTGTGTAAGCAGGATGCTGCAAGGAGGAAATGCAGCTTTTTTTGTGCCTCTTTCCCTGAAAAAGGCAGGGAGGAAAGGCTGCATCCAGGGTTGCACCCAGCTGGATTGATCCTGGGGGAGGGGGTGACTTGAGAACTTGGCTGCCAGGGTTGGCCACCTCCCACCAGGCTCCCCTCAGCTGGGAGGTGTCCTCCAGATGTGGGGAAAATAAAAACATAGTAAAATTTAACAATTTCAAGCTAAAATGTTGTAGGGATATGTCTGAGTAGTGCACACAATGCTGTCTGGCTGCAGAAACAGGTGACATGAGCTTATTTTACACAGACAAAGAGGTAGAGACCAGAAAGCCAGAGGGTTTCAGCCCATTTTTCCAAGGAAACAAAAACCTGGGCAATCACATTGCTCCTGCCAGCCCTTCCCAAATAGATTCCAGGGTCCCTTGCATATGAGCTTGTGTTTATAAGGTCACAGATCCCCTGGTTTGTGGTGCTGGGCCAGTGCTGGTCCTGCCTGTCCTCCTCTGCCATCCCAGGGGTGCTGGAGAGGATCCTGCTGCAAACCTGATTTAAAAGCTCCTGCTGAAAAAGGGCTGAGTGCCCTGCTAAGACATATTGAACTGGAGGTAGTAGGTAAGGTTTTCCAAAGGGAACCAAGAGTAAAAGGAGATTAATTAATGCCTGCCTGGAGCCTGTGGGCTCTGTGAAAGGAGAGCCACAAGCCACCCTTTTCACCTAAATAAGCTCTTAACCCTGGGCTGTAATTATGTGTATATTACTGTCAGAGCTTTTGACTCTTTCCCTGATAATTAGAGTTATATCAAATCAGCGTTTTAAGCTCCAAGATCCATGGGAATGTTTTGGTGTGTGGGGCTTCAGCTTCTCTTTCCCTTATCTTTTGATTAATGGTTTAATCAAATGTTAAGATGATGAGACTGCTGCCAAGGCCGGGGAGGTCACTGCTGGGGGCAGCTCTGGTTAATTGTCCTCCTGAGAATGTCGAGATGGGACAAAGGGGAATGATTTCAAACTGACAGTAGGGGTAGATGGGATATTGGGAAAAAATTCTTCCCTGTGAAGGTGATGAGGCACTGGCACAGAGAAGCTGTGGATCCCTGGAAATGTCCAAGGCCAGGTTGGATGGGGCTTGGAGCAACCTGGGATAGTGGAAGGTGTCCCTGCCTCCATCCAGGGGGTGGAACTGGCTGAGCTTGAAGCTCCATTCCAGCCCAGACTACTCCATGATGGTGTCACTCACTCATTGTCACATTCTGCTTTAATTATGTAAATGCCTTTTCCCTCCCTGTTTTTTGCTCAGCTGGTGAAGCCAGCATGAATAATTCAGGCTCAAATACAAGTGCCACATCCACTGGGAAGGCAGCAAGTGATGCTTTGGGTTGTCTTGAGATGAATTAGTGGCTCCCATGGCACAAAGCCACAGCCACAGGCTGCACTGTGTGCCTTGCCTCTCCCTTCGTGCCAGGGGTGAGTCACTGCTCCTTACCTGGAATCAAGGTGCAGAGCTGAGCTGTTCCCATCCTGGAAAGGTCTTGGTCCCTAAAATACTTTCCTTCAATCCCTAATTTCAACAAAATGAGTGAAAGCACTTTTATCATGATGCATAAGAGGATGATTAAACTTCTTACTCTCCACTGCATTAGAAAATGATTAAATAGGAAGATCTATGAAAAAAAAAATATTACTTTTGTGCATCAAGGGAAAAAAAAAAAGCAAAGTGATACAGGAGAATGGCAATGAACAAATCCACCGTGAAGAAGAGTTATTAAAAAAATTCATGCAAAGCTCTGCCTGAGGAGAGATGTATTCCTAGGGAATTTGTGTATGGAAAATAGCACCATTTTCTGGAAGAGAAAAGAGGGAAAAAACAAAGGCATGCGAGTGTTTGAGTCTTTTTCCAGCATAAAATAAGTTTCATGGTTTAAAATTCACATAATCATCTACCAGATATAATTACAACACCACAATTCTGCTCCAGGTGCTGGCAGAAGAAACAGGAGCTGAGATATAAAAGGTTCTTGTCATTTTGGTAGCCAAATTGAAAAGAAATTGGTTTTGATAAATCAGACGGGCTTTGCAAGCCCAAAATACTGTGAATAGTAGCAAAAAAAGCTAAATCTGTCACCTTTTAATGACCTTAATGGTTAGGTTTTCATATCAGTCTCAGTCCTCTGCTCTCATGAGGACCATCCAGGAGAGCTTTGCCTTTTTTTAATGCAGAGTTTGTACATTTAATGCTTTCTAAAGGACAACACCCAAATTCATGGAAATTGCAAAGTAGAAGGGTGCCTGTTGATTGCTGAGAGCCATTCTGCAGCCTGTCCAACAAGGGCAAAGACCATGTGCCCTCCTGTTAGCTTGGAGAGGGCTCCAGGGCATTGCAACACCAGGAATAAAATCAGGGAGTAAGTCTTTGAATCCCAGTTTAGTGTCCCAGCAGGGGTTTCATTAGGACTGCGAGAACCAGAGGGCAGTGCCCACATTGGATATCTCAGTGTTTGCACCTTGCCAGCACATTCCATAGAATCACAGGATCATTTAGGTTGGAAAAGACCTCTAAGATGATCGAGTTCAACAGATAACCATTTGCCTGAGCAGTTGGATAAATTAATATTTCACTGTGTTTCTGTTTTGATCAAAGCCTGCAGACTGGCAGGAGCAGGGTTTGCTGCAGGCAAATCCCTTCCAACCCTCCAGGATGGATTCTCACCTCTGTGCTCTCTTTCCAGAGGTGCCGACGGGTATATTGGCCTCCATGGCATCACTGCGGAGCCTCAACCTGCGAGCGAACCCTGTCGGCCCCGAGGTGCGGCTGCTGGTCCGGCCCCTCGTCCCCTTTGACGTGCTGCTGTCTCCAGAGGAGCCCATCCCTAAAGCCTGACAGGAGCCCGGGGTGCCCGAGCTCTCCCAAGGGGTGACTGCCCACGAGAGTGGTTTGGCTTAGGTCAGTCCCTGCTATGCCCTTGTTTCTGTCCCAAAGCTGCAGCCAGCAGGTCCCAAATCTGAGCAAGTGCCTCGTTTTTCCTAAATTAAAAGCAAGCAGTGGGGCTCCCCTGTGAAGGGATGGCTCTGCCCAGCCCCAACCCAAGGAATCTCCTGCTTATGTATTTTGGGGATGCAGAGGAGCTGCAACACCTGTGGTGGGAGGTGTGGATGAAGTTGCAGAGGGAGCTGGGTGTTCACCCTCTCACCTGGGCAGAGATGGTGAGCAGCTGGGATGGTGGAGAACATCCCTGCAGCTGTAAGGGCCCTCCCTGGAATTGCTGACGTGGTGTGCCAAGTGCCTGATTAAATGCTTTCCTGTTACACCGGGGGGGTTGTATCTGATTAAATTCCAATTACCAGTTCCATCCTTAAAGCAGCCCCTTCACACAGCTGCTCATTGCAGCCTCCAGTTGGATTCTGCCCAGACCCAAGCAGTATTCCCCTGGAGAAATCCTTGTTTTCAAAGGAATTTTTTTTCCCTTCAGTTTTTTTTCACCATGGAAATCAAAGCTACCCAATGCCAGTGGGTCCCCACACTGCTCACCCCGTAGGGTGTCCCCAGAAGTGTGCACCCACCTCTCGGGTGCTCTGGGTCCTCAAGTTATGCTGATTCCCTTCCCAGGAAGAAGTGTCCTGGAGAGAGTGGCTTCTTGGTGGCAGGGAGGACATTGCCAACCATACCCATGTCCCCTTAGCAGCTGGCTGCTGTTGCTGCAGCAAAAAAAAAAAAACCTCCTGGGAGAAACCCCAGGTGTTATCTCAAAATGCCTTGTTTAAACATCTCCCTTGTTTGTTCCCTCGGGTATTTAAGGGACAAACACTTCCCAAAGGTGTGTGCTGGCTGGGGACAGCCAGGAATGGTTAATCCTGTAAATATTTTACTTCTAGACTTGCCAAACTTCGGTAAAAGATTATGGTAAGAGATGTTGGGAATGCTGGAGCTGAGTGGGGCAGCCTGGAGCCAGGACCAGCATCCCTAAACATCGTGTTGCTTTTCTCTGTGTGTGGGTTGAGGGATGGGGGATCTCCCCACTTGTCTTGAGGCTCCTGGCATATTTTCCCTCCCGGGATGGACAGAAGCGCTGCTGGGGACACCGGCCATCAGTTGCCAACATCAGTGCGGGGACCTCGGCGGCAGCGAGGGGACACAGACCGCGACCCCCTCAGGGATCGAACCCGCTGCCTCCCTCTCCTTGCCCGCCGTGGGCTGCCCGCCCCCGCGCTGCCTCATCCGCGGGGGGCTGCTGGCGGGTCCCCCGGTAGCCATGGCGATGGGAGGCTCTTCCCCAACACGCCCCCTCCCCTTCTCCGCTGCAGCCGGCGAGCAGCCGCAACCGGCGCGGCGGCACAGCGGCGGCGGCACCGGGGCTCCGGACCGGGCGGGAGGGACGAGGGCACACTGCGCCCCCTCCCCGGGCAGCAGATCGCCTCCGGCGGTAGCCCCCGCATGCAGCGATGCAGCCCCTGGAGCCGGGTCGGGCCGGCGGAGGTGAGTGCCAAGACCTGATCTATTTTATCCCCTCAAAAAGCTATGCACCCCTCATCCCAGCCCCCTATTCCATCAGACCAGCCTTTCCTTGCGGCGATTTCCCACAGCCAGGCAGGGAGGCAGGGAGCCCCCCGTCCGGTCCTCCCATCCCCTTGTTGCCACGTCCGAGATGTCAGTGCTGAGCTGAGGACGCCTGCATCGATCCATCCATTCCTCCACCCATTCATCCATCTACCCACTCATTCATCCAGCCAGCATCAAGCCTTATTTTCCTTTCCCCATCTTCCACCTTGCTTTCAAAACCACCTCCAATTCCATAGGATGCCAACCTCCTGCTCATGCTGCACTGCAGCCCCAAAAGATAAAAGTCCAGCAAAGTTTTAGGCTTAATATCACAGGTTTCAGGCAATCTCATTATAGTCTTTGTTATTGCTCCTGCTTACGAAGCTGGTTCATGCATTGGATACCACTACCTGGATACTCTGACCCCCTCGATCCCGCTACTCCCTTGTCTCTCCAAGAAGCTCCTTCTCCTGTGTTGGCTGCAACCCCCCCCCCAGCACCTTTCTGAAGCCCCCCTGGAAATGTGCTGCCCAAATCCTGCACGCAGGACTGGGTTATTAGGGGTTGGATAGGGCCCTCCTGCCTGCTGGAACCCTGAGAAAACCGGTGGTCCCAGTGGCTGGGAAAACATCTTGGCTGGCGAGCTGAGCACCGGCATCGGCACAGGGATAGTGGGATGCTTCAGCTGCCCATCACACCGCGGCTTGGAGGGGCTGTCTCAGCGCAGGGCTGACCTGCAGGGGCTTGGGCTGAGCCTTAAAGCCAAAATGTGCCTTTCCTTGCCTCAGCACTGCAGCCTGGATTCTCCCGGAGCCAGTCCCGTCACTGCTGCAGGCAGCTCCTGCATCCCTGCCTGCGCAAAGCCGGGGAAGCCCGAGGGTGGGAGCTGCAGAGACCGGCTCCTCCTCAAACCCGTACTGACAAAAAGGCAGCCCCGCGCCTCCATCAGAAGCTCGCAGTAAATGATCAGAATTAAAATTATGGCTTTAGATGGGAAGGGAGGGTGTTCTCTGCCCTTTGGTTATTGTGGCTTTGCCAGGGAGAATAAGATTTTGTGGAATATCGAATTGTAAACCTTGGAAGCACAAGGACAAGCAGCAGCAGCCACCCGGGGGCAGGGATGCTCCCAGGCCATCCGTGTCTGGGACCACATGGATACAGCTCCCATATGGCCAGAACATAGGAGTGTCAGGAGGTGGATTTGTCTTCCTTGCACCATCCCTAAAAAAGGCTCATGAGATCTGGGTTGCTCTAATTCCTTATCAAAAGAATGATACAAATAATAATGATATCAAATAATAATTATATCAATGGTATCAAATAATGACGATGCAAAATAATAATTCAGCCGAGGTGCTGCAGAACCTTGAGCTGTGTAACCCAAGGAGGAGGAGACTTCTTGGGGCACTGAGATGAGCCCAGCAGGACATGTCCCAGCCAGCCTGGGCACTGGAATAAACATGAAAGCCCACCTCTGGAGGCATTAAGAAATGGAGGCAAAAATTGCTTTATTCTCTCTCGGCTTCATTTTCCTGCCTTCCCTTCCCCAGGCCCTTCCAATGGCACTTGGTGGCTCAACTCCAGCGCCAGCCACCTCTTGAGGGAGAACTACACCTTCCTGGCATACTACCAGCATTCCTCCCCTGTGGCCCTCATGTTCATCCTGGCCTACACCTTCATCTTCCTCATGTGCGTGATTGGCAATGTCCTGGTGTGCTTCGTCGTGGTGAAGAACCGCCAGATGCGCACAGTCACCAACATGTTCCTCCTCAACCTGGCCATCAGTGACCTGCTGGTGGGCATCTTCTGCATGCCCACCACCCTGGTGGACAACCTCATCACAGGTGAGCAGGACAGAGGAAGGGGTAAGACATGAGGAACGGAGAGAAAGTGTCCTCTACACATGAGTGGGAAACATCCTCTTCTGGGTTTTTTGAGGTTTTGGCCATTTGTGGCAAAATAAGTTTGACCCTAATGCTGCATTTGCGTATTTGTTTGAAGTTCAGCCATTCTTCACCAAGCAACACTGAAAAGAACTCCTGTTCTACCTTGCATCCACCTTCTCCCATGCTGGCTCAGCTCTGCCTTTTGACCTTTCCAAAGATAAGGGAGTTGGGAGGGCTCAGCTGCAGCAGCAGCCAGGCCATAGGGCAGGGTTTGTCTTTATTGATTATGGGGTGTGATTTATTTACTGCCTTGGTATTGGGGTCAAGAAACAAGATGAAAGTCCTGATTGAGGATCCCAAAGTCAATAGGAAAAATTACAGCCACCATGTTCCTTGAGTTTAAAAGTGTAATGTGCACCCCAGTTTTGGGGGTCTTCTCCAACTATCCATGCTGCTAAAGGCTATCTCCGTACCAGCCCCCTGTTAGGAGCAGGATTTAGCATCCCCCAGGGAATGGGGACATCCACACATGCCAGAGGCACCTACAGCCTCCATGGTGTCCCCTCACAGGTTGGCCCTTTGACAACACCATGTGCAAAATGAGCGGCCTGGTGCAGGGCATGTCCGTCAGTGCCTCCGTTTTCACGCTGGTGGCCATCGCTGTGGAGAGGTACGTGGGCATGGGAATGTGGGGACGTGGGGACCCAGCCACCTCCAGCAGGTCCAGGTGTCCTGGGTGGTTTCCATTGAGGGAAAGCTCCTGGGAATGTCAGGAGCCTGCCATAGCTCTCCAGAAGGACCACAGAGCTGTCCATGGAGCATTCCACCAAGGTGTCCTTCCCCACATGGGGCTGAAAAATCAAAGCTGGAGACACCCCAACCTATCTCTGCTAATGCGGGGAATCCTTACAACAAGTATAAAACAGCGATGGACTTGGAAGGAAAGATGCAGCGATATTTCTGTAGATGTTCAGAGATGATTTATTCCTCCACCTGCATGGCTGGAGTTCCCAGGCAGCCTCCAGTCATGGGACCCTGCTCTCTTCCCGGGCCCCAGGCACCCAAACCAACAAATCAGGAACAGGTATGGGGCACACGTGACATGGGGACAGGGACAGACCCGTACCCTGCAGGGTCCCTCCCCCTGGGATTTCATGGGAAGGCACCTCCACACTCTGCCACCAAAAGCCACATGTAAAGAGCAACCCACATCGCCCTCCATTCCCACCCCCAGGTCCTGGCTATCCTTGTCCCCCAGGGATGCCTCACCAGGTGCCCAAAGCCACCACCATCTGTCCTCCCACAGGTTTCGTTGCATCGTCCACCCCTTCCAGCAGAAGCTGACGCTGAGGAAAGCCCTGCTGACCATCGCCATTATCTGGGTGCTGGCCCTGCTCATTATGTGCCCTGCTGCCATCACCCTGACTGTCACCAGGGAGGAGCACCACTTCATGGTGGACACCTACAACAACTCCTACCCTCTGTACTCCTGTTGGGAGGCCTGGCCTGAGACAGGGATGAGGAGGATCTACACCACTGTCCTCTTCTCCCACATCTACGTGGCTCCCCTCGCCCTCATCGTCATCATGTACGCCCGCATCGCCTTCAAGCTCTTCAAGTCGGTGGCGCCTGCCCATGGTGGAGAGGAGACTGAGGGGAGAAGGATCTCCCGGAGGAAGGCCAAGGTCATCAACATGCTCATCATCGTTGCCCTCTTCTTCACCATCTCCTGGCTGCCCCTCTGGACGCTGATGCTGCTGACGGACTACGGGCGGCTGAGCGAGGGCCAGCTCCGCCTGCTCGCCGTCTACGTGTACCCCTTTGCCCACTGGCTGGCCTTCTTCAACAGCAGCGCCAACCCCATCATCTACGGCTACTTCAACGAGAACTTCCGGCGGGGCTTCCAGGAGGTCTTCAGGGCCCCCCTCTGCTCTCTCCACTGCCACCGCAGGCCCTACA
>JACBWW010000010.1:766135-873131 GCA_020086605.1 Lanius collurio | reverse complement strand
TCCCATCCAAGATTGACGTCCTATAAAACACTTCATTGAGGGACCATGCACAGAGCAGACCTGCTACAGCCACCTCAAGAAAAGCACAGCTGCCCAGATGTTGCGTAGTAGCCAGAGGCGTCCGAGGAGAACCTCTGGGAGAGACACACCGAGTCCAGCTGCACCTCCCCAAAGTGGAAGTTCTCGAAGAGCTGAAAAGAAGAAGAAAACCACTTGAAGGGCACCAGAGAAATGGAGGCTGCAGCTGGCCCCCAGCTCTCTCACAAGAGCTGGCCCTGTCAAAAGCCTCTGCTCACAGATCAGTTTTGCCTTTAAATGAAACTGTTTTTTACGTTATTCTTCCCACTAAAGACTGTGCTTGAACTCTTTTTATCCACAGCAGCAGCTGCTCAAACCTCCCCTCTTTTGCTGCCTGTGTCACTGAGGGAGCGTGGGGAGGCTGTTCAACTGCTCTGGAGGCACCACCCCCGGGTGGACGCAGGCTCTGCAGGAGCAAGGTTTGAGGCCAGGAGGTTTGCACCAATCCAGGCCCCAGGACACAGGATTTAACAGTTACAGCTCAGTCCTAATTCAAACTAGCAGGCTGGAGGCACAAGGCTCCTCATCCCAGCACTGACCCCGCTTTGTTCAACAAATCCGTCTTTGTTCAGCAAAGACTTGAGTGCAAATTAAGGAAAGCAAGCCAACTCTGGCGCCCGGGGGGTGTGTCCCTGCCCATTAATCCAACCTATGAAGCAGACCAAAAAAATGACATCAGAATTTCTTACAAGAACTTATTGCTGGAAAAGCATCGTGTCCAAGCGTAAAGTGCTCCTCCCGTTCCATTAAGCCGCAGGAAATTGCTCTACCTGGGAACATCAGCTGTGCCTCAGGAAAAGCTTCTTGGTGGAGATGCTAATTTTGAAGCTCTGTTTAACCCGGAAAGCTGTGAGTCACCGAGAACCTGAGCGATGACTTCTCCCCACCTTGGAGATCTCCAAAATGTCCATTCCATCTGTCTCCTATTCAGTTTTCTATCTGTCCCTGCAGGCGAGGGCTTGAGACAGTCCCACAGCCCTTCCTGCCCTTACAGAAGGCATGAAGGAAAGCCAACACATTAATCCTCCTAGAGCCAATGGTGCATCAATTCCTCCATAGAGGGAATGACTGAAATCCCAAATACCTACTTAGCATCTGAAAGGCTGCACTTCACCTCCTCCAAAGAGGCATTTGGCTCTGCCTGGCACTGATTTGGGCACAACTGCTCTTTTGTTGGTTCTCCCAAGAGTATTCTGTTTTGTAAATACCCTTTCTTCCAGAGGAGACCAGAGAGATTTCTTTCAGGACAATCCCGGGTTTGCTGTCACTCCACAAAGGAGAAGTGCCATAGGGAAAGTGATTCCCTGCCTCTCTCGGGGCAGAACAAGAGACCCCAGGGCAGCAGTGGGGCCTCAAGGGACACAGGGAGTGGTGGCTCCACGGGGTCACTGCCCTAAAGAGCAGCCTGCAGAAAAGGAGCTGTGCTAAGGAAGCATCTCAGACTGGGAGAGGAGGAAAAGAGAGAGAAATGACGACAGCCACACAGCCACACAAACTCCATTTCATACAATTAAAGATTTATACAATTAAAGATTAATTATGTTCCCAAAAGCCTGCGTTGTTCATGTTGGAGGACTTAAGATAAAATGTCTCATTAATAAGAGATGGCAGTAAAAAGGGGTTGGTCACCTTTCTCTTTTTGTTTTGGCAGACCCCAGAAGGAAGCATGGTTTCCTGCTGTCCAGGTCTCCCTGCAATGCTCTGCCACTGTGCCCACTCACCCCAAACCTTAACACCTGTCACAGTGGCTGTTCACATTAGCATCCCTTTCCCTCACAGAGCAGTCTTCAGCCAGGAAAAACAGAAATCACCTCTCTTGACTCCTAGCAGAGGGAATGGTAGGTGTGCTGGTAAGCGAAGAGTACCAGGGTTTGAAGAGGACTCCCTCCAGTGCCTAAAGGGGCTCCAAGGGAGCTGGACAGGGACTTAGGGCATGGAGTCATGGGACAAGGACTGCCAGAGCATGATTCAGATATTAGGAAGAAATTCCTCCCTACGAGGTGGGAAGGGCCTGGCACACAATGCCCATAGAAGCTGGGGCTGCCCTGTCCCTGGAAGTGTTCAAGGCCAGGTTTGATGGGACTTGGAGCACCCTGGTCTAAGGTGTCCCTGCCCATGGCAAGAGGGATGGAACAAGGTGGTCTTTAAGGTGGTCCCTTCCAACCCAAACCATTCCAGGATTCTATGAAGAAATCAAATGAAATGCTGGGATGTGCCAGACCCATCAGCAGCGCTAGAAGTCAAAACTTTCCACAAAATAACCAAAGGAAGAGTCTTGTTTATATTATTGCTGCACACCACAACCTGTTTTTCTTACTAAACACATGTACTTCAAAGCAAAAATCAGTTAATGAGACAAATCTTCTCTGAGTCCCTCTTGCCTCACACAGCCTCAGGCACATCAGAGCAGAAGGATGATTGGGAAGCCCCAGAAGACACTGCCCAGGTCAAGGGCTGTCCATTTGTACACGGCTAGAAGTGCAGCAAAGCCCTTGTACCAAAGCACTTTGTATTCCCTTGGCTTTTATAAGATTCACCACCTCCCGTGTGTTCGAGCAGCTGTGTGTTTCCCAGGGAGGAACGCTGCTAGAACTATTGATTTTCGGTAATGTGGCTGTACTTTCTGAGAGTAAACATGCTACAAGATTTAGAGGACAACCACAGACACTTTTTTCTGCTCTTGTTTCAGGCCAGCTTCTCACTGATGCTCCTGTGCTCCCTGAGGCTTCCCAAGACAGAAGCCACCAGACTCCAGGCACAGAGATCACTGCACATCTGAGACCTGCGTCAGGCAGTGTGGAAAGAGGCCCCTCCAACATCATCCTCCAAGACCTCTAAAACCCCAGGAATTCTCCAAGACCTCTTAAACACCAGGATGAGGCTTCCCATCACAAAAGCATCCTGCACTCAGGTCCCTGGGGAAGGGAAGAGATTGCAGAGAGCCAAGCCTCTGCTTTTGACTTTCACATCTACTTATCTTGAGGAGAAGCCAAGCAGAGCCAAGCAAGATATTTTTAACTCCCCCCTCTCCCCAGCCACCACGGAAACGCTCTGGTTTTGGAGGAGGCCTAGAGTACAGCTGATGAAATGCCTTCTGGAAAAGCATCTTAGCATTTTTTATTCTGCACCAGGAAAGAAGGTACCTGGAGGTTGTTGCCCTTCAGAAGCAACCACTGCTAACTCAAAGATTGGCTCACCCCTCTTCCTGTCCTTTCCTGCAGCTGTCAAGGGCCCAAGTTTCCCTGAAAAGGCTGCAGGGAACACATGGAGACTAGATGTGGACCAGGAGCAGCCAGGAGGGAAGCAGGGGAGGAGAAATACAATCGCCCGCAGAGCCATGTCATTTGATTGGAGTGGGATGCGAGGCTCAGCAAAAGCACAGTAATTCTGTAAATCCAAACACGCAGAAAGATTTATGTCCTTGATGCCCAAGTAATAAATAAGAGGATGGAGGTTGGGTTTTTTTTTTAAAGTATTATAAATGAGAATGAACCTGATGGAGGCAAAGGTCAGCTTACACAATCAACAGCACGAATGCAGTGCAAGCTACTAACTCCCATCAAGGGAATAGCACTTAGAGGACTAAGTGCCCTCTGTCTCCCTGCTGCCTTTCCAAATTGAATTAGGATGGAATAAGGAAAGAGCATTGTTAACTTTTAACCCCAGACCCAGCACCTCCAAGAAAATGCTCCAGGGGTGTGCGCTGCCTTTCAAACCACAGCCAAATGCTCAGCGAGGATGCCTGCATCTCCCATGGGGACAGAGCAGGTACCTGGAGAGTGGCAGCAGCAGCATCCCAGGATCTGCAGGGGATGGCACAGACTACAGCCACACTGCCCTCCCCAAAAGCCATGAGTTCCCAAGAGAAGAGAACTGGATGATGGATTACCCATATTTCACAGGTCAGCCTGCAAGCTACTGTAGGCCCAAGTGCTTTTCCCACTCCTTCACCCTTCCTAGGACACACCACTCAGGTAATGAGGAAAGGCAGGCAGCCCTGTGGTAGCTCCCAGGAAGCAAGTTTTCCACTTCTCCCCCCAAAGTCATTTATCCTGAGCCAGGAGAAGGCAGCAGCACAACTGTCATTTTTAAAACCCCATTTTCTCCCCTTTAAAACAATTCCGTTCAGATGCTGGAAACCCTTCTTCCCTGAGGTCTGTTTCCCTCGATTACCCACAAATTACACAGCAAGTCTCCCTTGGGATGAGACAACCATTTTCTGAAGGAAGACAAGGCTGAAGACTTGTTTTGGGAGAGACAGAATCACACATCAAACCACTCTCTCCTTGCAAACCTGAGCCAAAACAGCTCACACAAGCTTCAACCCCTAAACCACAACAACTTCCTTATCAAAGGCAGAGCAACAGATCAAACCCAGGATGCCTCTTTTCCACATTTTCTTCCCCTTTTTAAGCCTGTAAAGTAGGTTTTGCTGAGGCAAGGAGGAGGATGACTCCTCAATGAAGAAGTTAAAAAAGGTGCCTAAACGATGTCATATTCCCGAGCGCGGGTGTTTGTCAAGCTGTCCTCCTCGGGGGGCTCACTTCCCACAAACAACCCTCCTGGAATGAGACAGCACCTCTGTATTCCAACCTGGGAACAACAGCAATAAATCATAGCTAATCCACATAAGGACAGCAGCGATGTGTTTCAGCTCCAGTTATGAAGAGCAGAGGTGCCAACACAAACCGGGGCTTTTAAATCACCTGTCACGGGCTCAACAAGCATGAGAAATATTAATGGATTCGGCTGGAGAAGCATTGGGAAGCAGGAGGACAAAGTAAGTCCACGGAAAGGAAGGGAGTCGGAGGTATTTAAAACTTTCTTCACGTAATCTCTGGCTTGCATTCACGCTGATTTGGCCTGGATTTTGCCGCTACCATCAGGATTATTGATCAGGTTTTTAAAGCTTTCCGTCGTTCATGGTAGTCAGCCAAAGAAAGACCCATCCTGAATTAATAAAAAGTCCACGCAGCTCTGCCAAGAGCCTTGGAAATGCCGAGGGAGCAACAACTCATTGCAATGCCTTGCAATTAAAAATTCCCACTAAAGAGCAGCGATACCACGGGATAAAATGGATGTGCACACATGCACACACACACCTCCCTCCCTGGACTGTAGGGAGTTCTGCTGTGAACTCCAGCCACAGAAAGCAGTGCCTTAGGGCTGGGCTATTATAGATCAACAGCACAAAACTGTCCCCAGCGACTCAGTGCTGCGGGCGAGCAGCGCCGTGTAATGCCATTAGCCTGTGACAACCCGCCTCAAACCCGGCTGCCCTCGGCAGGGAGCTGAGGGAGGGTCCTGGATCTGGAATGAACACAGAAATGAGCAACTTCTGAAAGGCACGGAGGAAGAGGCTCGTAGCTCCAGGAGCCTACGTCTGTGGATGAGCTCGCTGTAATTCCTGCTGTGTGGTCCATGCTGAAGATGGGACGCCAGCAATCCCTCTGCTACTGTTTCTCCTGGGTGGAAGATGTTGATCCACCCTGAGATCCATCCAGGAAGGGTGGGAACAGACTGAGCACCACCGGGCTGGAGGAGCAGGTGCAGGAGCATCACTCAGACAGACAACCCAGTGCTGGGAATCAGGGTCTGGCAGCCGACAGCAGCACATGGAGAGCTCCAACCAGGAGATTAAACGGAGGCTTCGGAGGAGCTGGAGGCTTTACAGCTTCATCTACTCTGCACAAAGTGACAACACTCACTAGCACGCCCGCCGGCAGCACAACCCCAGCGTGTCCCGATCGGGAGCAGCGGAGAAAGGGGGAACAGGCTCAGAAAGCCAAGAGATTTGCCCTGGAAATCAGCATTTTACAGTGCTGTTATCCCCTTTGGGGAAGGGGAGGAACAAACAAAATCCCAGGCACCCACTGACGAGCATGGAGAAAAATTAAGCAGCGTTTCTGAAGAGGTGCCTCAACATGGAGCAACAAAACCTGTTTGTCTGCAGACTTTCTGGGCTCTCCCCTGGATATTTTTCCATCTCATAAGGCATGACATATTTGAATTAAAGCTTGTATAACACGTCCACAGCTTGGGATGGAAAACACTGGAGAAGAGCAGAGAACAGTCACCCTTCCAGATCATCTGGCTAAAACACAACTGCAGTTCCCATGCCAGACACAGCAGGAAGGCGCCGACTCCTCGGCAAACTGCTGGATTACTGATACCAGCACCAGGCAAAAAGGACTGACAGAAGAAATGACAAAAACTTGGAAAGACTAAAAATCTTCAAAAATTCAATTTTGAAATGCGAAAGTAACACTCAGAAACATTGATGGACTCTAAGAGAGTCCACTGAACTCCAGCAAACTCTGTCCATCTGAGTTCTTCTGATTAACCTCCTTTGCTGCACAAACCACAGCCTCCAATCCTGCTTTTGGGATTTCACCTACTTGCTTAACACACCTCAGTCCTGCAGCTTCCCACACAGACCTGCCAGGACCTCTTCAGAAGGCTGTTATCTCCACAGCTGCCATAGTTCCCAGGCTGCAGTACATGCTGGCAGAGCTCCTTCTTCTTCATACCAAAGAATTCACCAAACCCCTTCCCAGCCCGTGGCCCAAACTCCCCCAAACTGTGACAGGTAAACCCCAAATCAAAGCCCTTGTGGCTTCCAGAAGATGAGACACAACTGGGCAAAGTGTCAAGAGCTGAGGAGTGTGTTCAATTAATAGATTATTTTTCCTTCTATTTTTGACTTTCAAAATACATTTTGAAAGAATTTGGTGCCAAAAAATGAAATACCCGATTCCCGTATTATTCACCCTGGACACCACTCCACCAATGATTATCTGTCAGAGGTTTAATTGTGCTTGGAAGCCTGCCAGGAATAATGCATGAGAAGCATAGGAAAAGCAGGTAGGCAGGCACTCATCCAGAGAGGCAGCTCTTCCCAGCATTCCCAACTCCTCTCCAAATTAGCAATTACTTCCTTCCCATGGCTTTTTAAAGGATGGCTGGCTGGGCATCCAACATTTCCCAAGACTGTTGAAGTGTTAGAGGATAAAGACATTGTGCCGAGTCACAAGGGTGGAAGACGGGTAGGAAGGACAGAGAGGGCGGTTGTCACCTGGGCTGTCACCACCAGCACCAGCCACAAGGCTGCAGATCGTTTTGTTCTGCAAGTGTGCAGCTGGCTCTGGAGTGTCTCTCCATCCCAATATAGCATCCAGCCATTCCACATGGAAAATGCAAGGAACAGCCCTTCCCCTCTCCTTTTCTTCCAGCCTCTGGCAGATTTAAAAGGCAGCAGCAGAGACCTTTTCACCTCATCTCCCTTAGGAACAATAAAGTGGGCAGACTTCAGGAGGGAGAAAATCTTATGTCATAGAAGACCCACTGGCCTCTCTCTTGGGAGATACCCAAGTCAGGGCTCTCTCCTCTATGACACAGGAAAATCCCTTACAATTAAATCACTGGTGCAGTCCCTCACAAACAACACAACCATCTCTCTCTGGCAAAGTACCACCAACGTAAGAAGCAGCAGCAAGCTCATGAAGATTCAAGGTGTGTGATGGGAGGTTTCCTTTTGATATTTTTATTTCCTGAGCCAAAGTAAACGCCAAGAAGCTCTTGGTACGTTCACAGATGCCACCTCAAGGGTGTTCTGCATGCGTTCCATGTAGGAATCACGAAGGGACAAGCTGAAGAAAGGACCGGCAAAGGTCATCAGCTCCACCATGCTCCCCTTCTCCAAGGCAGGAGGAGCTGGGTGGTAGCAGATCCTGGACTAACATCTCTGCTTCCTCAAAACAATCAGGACCCCCTTTTCCCAGCTCCTCTAGAGCAGTGCTTCCTTACCCTTCCCTTTACAAAGATTTCCCTCATCCCTTGCTGCAATTAAAGCCCATTATTTGTCACTTTATCACCCACTACTGGCAAAAGCTTCAAGATTTTTTCCTAAGTGCTTCAAGATTTTTTCCTAAGTGCTGCCCTCCTTCCCTTTATTACCCTCAAAACAACTCTTTCAGCCCCAGCTTGGAGACATTTTCTACCCCTCCAATCATCTTATTGTTGTCCTCAAGGCTCTTTGCACCCATCCACAATACTCAAAACTGGACAAATCCTTCAGCTAAGTGTAGTCAGAGGTTTACTTCAAAGACATGTGCCTCTTTTTTTTATTTTCACAGACTGACTCAGCCTGGAGCAGTCCCCCATAAGCCCAACCCTGGCTGGGGGGGGCTGGTATTGAGGGACTTCTCCATCCTACACCGGTGCCACTGCTCCCTCCTGGACCTGTCCTTGTTCGCAGCTGCCTGTTTGTTTCTGCCTGATTTCTCAACATTGTTTGGAGCTCTGTTTGCTCCTACTCACATGGGCAATATTCCTGCCTCTCCCCAGCTGGGTGTCACCTGCAGACCTAAGAGTGTATTTCATGCTGCCTGTAACACCCTCCTGACCTCCACGGGTGGGACAAGTACGATGTTTCCAGCTCTGTGAATATGGAAGCAGCTGATCCTCCTCTGACTGCTGCCATGTGAAACCTTGGCTCTTCATAGAGCTGGAGCAAAGCCACCTCAGCTGCCAGAGGGGGATACAGCAGTGGGGAGGGTGACATTCAGCAACAGTCTACATTAATCTGTCAGACTGGATTTTTTTTCAAATAGAACTGTTCAGGGTTGGATGCAGGCCTTTGTTCAGCTGTTATGCCCTCCCTGCAGGATCCCCCCCCTCCCTCACAAGCCAAATCTAGTGGTGCTCCTGCCACTGCCACGCTGCAAAATCTTTCCTTTAGCTCACAGTTTCGGGTCCATTCCCCCCATCAAAAATCCATGAAAATTCATGTGCTTCAGGAAATCAAACCCCAGTTGCTATGGTGAGAGGCATTCTGCAAACTAAGAAACAAATACAAGTGGGACATTTGGAGGTTACCAGATTTTTGCATATCTTTCAGACAAGAATAAAAATCCTTTCAGCAAATTAAAGGATCTGATAAGATCCCAGACCTACACCTCAAACGTGAGGGATTTACAGTACAACTTAAGTAAACTAATAATCAAAAACTGCATTTCTCCCCAGAAGCCTCATCCCCATGGCTCCTATGACAGCAAATGCAGCAACAGCTTCTAAGAGCTGGGCTTTGCCTCTGCTGCAGAGATGGCAGGAGGTTTGAGGTGCATCTGGGAATACCAGGACAAGGAGCTGCCATCACTGTAACCTCTCACTATGCCCACTGAACCACCAAGAAGAGGAGTCTAGCTACAGAGCCAGTAAATTAATTCAGATAGACCCAGAAAATTACCCAGCAGAAGGGTCACGGCACCTTTGGGATGAACTGCCTACTTTTGCTAACCAGTGGGCTGGGGGTTTTCTGCATTTAATGTCCTGGGCTCCTGCCTTTGGTTAAGGTGCTGCTGTAATTCAACCCCTGCCAGCTCCACAGAGAAAAATTGTCTTCTTAAGATCAAAGAGGTGATGCTGCCCCAGCTGGCTGCAGGCACAAAAGGGATCTCAGGGAAGTGAGGAGGTGGGATGCTCACCAGGTGGGAGGCAGAGGCACCCACAGAACCTCCAAAAGGCTCAGCTGCTGGGCTGGGTGGGACTGCAGTGGTACAGGGGCAAGAGGATTCAGAAGCTCTCAATAAACCCACTTCCAGCACTCACAGTTCCTGCTAAAATTAGTCAGAAGGGTGGGGAGCACCTCTAAGAGGAAAAAAAAAAGGCTTCTTGTCTTGATAAGGTCACCACAGAGATCTCTGTCACACAAAGGTATCACAAACCTTCTCCGCTGCATTCTCCTCAGTGCAGTGGCTCAGCCTTCCCCCAAAACCTCCAACACTGCCTCCAAGGCCTGAAGTCTCCAAAAAAGATATTTTCCCTCCTTTGTCTACACTGATTTTTCAAATGCCACTTCAGATTCCTATTTCATCAAATGCAAATAAGTTGAATATGGCATTTTTTTCCCCTGAAGAATATAATTCACAGGAAAGCATTTTCACAGCAACCCCAATTTAATCTCTTTTTTTTCCCCCATGATTATACAAACTGATCTCCAGTCTCATCTGCTCAACTGTCACATCCTCCCATCCCACTGTTGCTCTAATTGCACACTGCTGAGCCCCCTCGATTGTTCCGGTACCTCTTGGTAATGGCAGGATCAGAGCTGAAGGCAGGAATTCTCCCTTCTGCAAAGGGGCAGTGCAGCCTTTCATTTCTGCTTTTGATTCTTCGGTAAAAACGAGGTGAGGAAAGCACTGGCTTATTTCTGAGATACTGATGTTGCACCACAATCTCTTACTCAGTCTCTTCTCACCCCAGTGGATTTTTTGTTTGGTATTTTTAACTCTAAACTTTCCAAGCAGCCACCTCCTGCTAGGTATTTGTTCCAGTTGTCAGTCCTACTTTGGATTGACATCTTTATCACCTCACTGAGGATAACAAGATGTTCTTATCCTTTCTGAACACCAGGCCATCTTGATCCTCACCTAACGCTGTTCTTTGGCTCTTTGATTTCACCTCAGCTTAGAAATACATCAGGAAAAGACTCAGCCTCCTTAAATCCACAAACAAAAATTACACAGAAGACCTGGGTTCCAATGGCTGCAGAACACAAGATACACTCCTCATCTCCAAGTGGAGCTGGCTTGCATAGGGGCAGATGTTAATTTGTTTAGAGCTTGGTGGGCTTGGGGTATTTTGAAGGGTTAGGGGTTTATCCAGGCCAAGGTTTTTCTTTTCCATTACATCTCTGTCTGAGGCATTTCATCAACTGTTTTAAACTGAACTACTGCATGCCACAGCCTGGCACTGCTCTCACCCAGCAGGACAGACATGGTGACAGGGAACACCACGGGATTCTTTTGCTCCCATCAGCTCTCCACTGTATCAGCCAGTAAAGGCACTTTCCCCCTGCTCCCAATGAAAGCAGATATGGTGCCATAATTCAATACGTTTATGCAGGCCTCAAAATAGAAGGAGCCTCATCAAATTTTGCGTTATCTGACCTAGAAGCCCTCTCTGGGCCCTCCTGCAGCCCCGCTGCTGGACCAGGGCACAGCAGCATGTGTCACCACCTCGGCTGATCCCATTCCCAGTCTTCCATCCCAGCTTAAAGTCTCCCCTAATGCCCTAAGACATAAGATGTGCAGCTTTCTGCTGCTGTACCTCAGTAGCTGCTCCCTCAATATTTAATCTTGTAAGCTGTTAATGCATGGATCTGTGCTAAGCAGCAGGGTTCAGCTTTTTCTGCGCTCAAAATTTGCTTCCTTCTTGGTTGAATGTAGCAAAGGCCATTCTTTTACTTCTCAGACCTCAATTAAGCCAAAATTCATTCCACTTTGACCAAGCAAGAGTCCAGGTGGTTTTCTTCCTTTCCCTTAAACATGCAACAGAAATTTCTGGCCAGGCAGCCCCTTTGCATTTCTTTTCATTTTTATTTATTCACGGTAGCCTTAGTTGGGTTTTTTTCATTAAACAAAAATAAATAAAAGCCCGGAGGCAGCACAGCCTCGTCTCCGGAGATGCCAGCAGCTGCCCTGGCCGCCTCCGTGCCAGCACCGTGCCAGCTGCGGCACGGGGCACGCGGCCACTGCCAGGACACAGCGGGAGGCAGGGCAGGGGCTGCCAACCTGGCATCTCCCCGAGGCCCAGGCCTGCCTGAGCTGCTGGGGTCTTTCAGCCAGGAATTGCTGCCTCCTCCCTGCTCTCTGAGAGAGAAACTTTGCTCCTAACCAGAGCACGATTTTGGTACGTGACTGGGATGTTCAAAGCCAGCCTAGCAGGAATACACATCGCTCTATATGAAGTGGTCCATGAAGC
Source organism: Lanius collurio (assembly GCA_020086605.1). Classification (NCBI taxonomy): domain Eukaryota; kingdom Metazoa; phylum Chordata; class Aves; order Passeriformes; family Laniidae; genus Lanius; species Lanius collurio. The sequence goes on along the minus strand of JACBWW010000010.1, from coordinate 861,290 downwards.
ATCCCCAGCTTTTTGGGCCTAGACTAGAGAAGCACAAAGCCAAGGCTTTGTTGGACATAAATCTATTGGGTCACACATCCCCCTTGGGCTCTCAGCTTCACCTGTGCCAGGAAGCCTTTTTCAAGGATATTCTTCAAGACACAAATAATTTAAACTCCTGAACGCAACTCATCCTACAGGATCTATTTTCTGAGCAGTGTGGGAAGGTACAGGCCTGCACAACGATTTATTAGCACAAATAGGAGCGTATGTTTAACTCTGTGGAACGAGTAGAACAAAGGATTATTAAATAAAATTCTGATTAGTTTGGCTGAAAGCAAAATACCAGCTGGAGCCTGGGGTAGTGCGGGCATGTTATCAGCAAACGTGCTGCCACAGCGCATCTGTACACACACACACACACACACCACCCCCCAGCCCTGACCACGGGGAGCCTCAGCCTGGAACAGCAGAGCCATGGCACTTCCATCATGCTCTGAACAGCTCCAGTCCTGCCCTGAGCCTTTGGCCCTACAGGGCTGCACAATGGGAATGAGAGTGATGAAACCTGAGTTTTCCCACTTGCCCTCCTACCAGCAGCCATGCTTTGTTAGAATTCCAAGTGGGAACACAGCCACTCAGCACAGTTATCACAGAGTCCCACTGCCTGGAATCACATGCAGGGCACATGGCTCTCCCTCCCACCAGCCTGCCTAACTGCAGCCATATTTATTAACAGCCCATCGTTTAGATCCTGGTGCAAAAGTTAATGAAGCCACTTTGCAAGAGGGCAGCCTCCCCGGAACACAATAAATAATGGATATAAAAGCAGGCTGGGAGGGAACTGGCACATCCCTGCAAGGTCATGCTGGAATGCATCAGTGGCTCACTGAGGCTGGGCTCCTCCGGTAAGAAGCCTGGAGCTATTTATGACTCATGTAATTAATTAATGCCAACGGGCGTTCTGCTGCAGGCACGTGGGAGACCAAAGGGAAATACGAAACGGGCAGGTTAGGAAATGCAGTGGAGGTGGGAGAGAAGGATGACATTTCTTGTGGCAAGACAAGCTTTGAAGTAATTACCAGCAGTCCAAACAGCAAGCAGCTCTTTCGGCTACGTCAGTACAAAATCAATTAGGAGCTTTAAAAATGCAACAGGCTCGTATTTCCGAGAGCATCAAGAATAAGAAGGAGCTTTGGAAGGAGAGCAGTTGCATTTCCAAGCACCACAAGACCCTTCCCCAGATCCTCAGACCCCACAAATGGTGTGACCAGCAGAGGGAGCATCATTAATACCTTCCCAAACACAAACGGTTTGAGATGAGAGTACCGAGGAAGACCCACAGTTTGATTTTGTCTCTAAAGCCTGAAGACAAGTCTAACCGAAGCAGGAGAAAGGAGTGAAAGCGAACGCTGAGAAAGCAGAGTCCTGCAGATGCTCAGGGCTCCTGATGCACACTTCCCCCTTCCAGGGCCGGCTCTCCCAACACTGGGAGCTATCCAAACCTGCAGACCACGTTAAGAAAAGGACCAAGGCTGTGGCTTCCCTGCTCCAGCTTGCAATACTGCCGTCTCACACTGCACACTCAATATGTGGCAACGCTGAGTCATGACACCCATTCTCGCATAGACCGTTTGAGGACAATGAGAGCTTAACCTAATTTTGTCCCTTTGTTTGTCCTCTGCACAGAGATCAATCAGTTCCACCCCCTTCACATCCCCCTGCATCCAGTGCCTGACACATTATTAAAACTGTAAATACAAATAAAGCACACTCTTCCCCTCCTCTGGGAGGACTCTAAAGTCCTTCTGGGTTGTCCAGCTCCCACCCAGCCTGCATCCTCTCTCATGTCTCTTTTTTGACAGAATATCTTCTTACCATTCCCAAATGTATCCATGCATTGTCCTCGCTCCCTCTTATCAGAGCTGCCTGCAACAAATCCTCTCACACAATGAGGATTACAAATTTGCTTACAAGCCGGTGCCGTTTTCCATTTCTGCTCCTCCGTGCATCTCTTTTCTCTCTGGATCCTTGCAGGGGTCAAGCACCACAGCATCAGTCTGCCACAGCCATCTGGATGAGCAGCAGAGGCTGCCTGCAGTCCCAACCCTGGTTGGCAAAGCCTGGGAGTCTGCAGCATGCTCCCCTTTGAGCCTTACCCAACCTCTACAGTCAGGGGGATTGTGCTTTCTACCCTCTGATCACTGCCAAAGCCCTCTGATCCTGGTGAGACTCCCTACCACTACCCACTATTTTTCTGGAGCAAATCAATAGCAGAGATTAAAAACAAGAAAAAAAGAGTAAGTGAAATGAGAGTTGGGTTTAGTTTCATAAATATATATGAGTAGAACAAGAGCAACGAAGTGCTTCTTTCTGGTGGGCTGAGAATCAACTCAAGCCTGAGTTTCCAGGGTAAAACAGGAGCGACGTAAACGACAACATGAACACCCACTTAGCATTCGTGCTTCATATTCCTGCTCTGAGCCTCAGCAGCTTTAGGAACGCTCCTGTTAAATACTGTAATGCTCCCAATTAGGAGTGATCTGGACCGTTTACTTTCTAAACAGATTCCCCCCTGGCCCTGGAGATCCCATAAGCCTAAGACAAAAGCAGTCTTGAAGAGGTGTTTCAACCTCTTTTGGCTATACAATATCCATAGCTGGCTCCATTTCCCTAATTGTTTCATACTGACCTTGAGGATATTTTGGCCATTAAATGATTCCCGCTCCTTGAAAGATGATTTACCAGTCATTGTGTTGTTTCGTTCTTCAGCTGTAGAGAGAAAAGCCACCACCAGAATGAGCTTCAGATGGGAGAACTCTGTGTACTGTACTTCACCCCCCCCCCGTCCCTCCCCAATGTCAGCTGCCAGCTAATAAACCATCTTTGCCTAGTTCTTAGTACAAAAAGCCCCACTTCCACCTAGATTTTAAGAGGAAAAAGGCTGGAATTGGTGCCTCCTTCGGGATCACCTGTGTTACCTGGAGGAAAGGCCCTAAATCATAGATACTTCCATGGTGATTCTGCAGGGCTGACTGCTCAGTGCAACACACCTGCTTCTCTCTGGCTCGTTTTGATCCCACATCCTGCCATGTCAGGGTGAGAGACAGCACTTGCATGGCCTGGAACAGCACTAAACTCCAGGCTGAGCATACCAGCACAATGCCAGGAGGGATGTGGATGGCACTGACACAGGCCTCTGCTGCCTGCACCGTACGTGTGGTGTGGATGCTTCGGCACGCAGCCACACACACACACACAGACATTCAGAATAGCAACCTAGGCCTACAGCAACTGCCAAAAGCCTACGACTGAGATCCATTTCCCCAGAGCATGTCTGGGTTTTTATATAATCCCCAAGTACATGATCTGTTCTTTCCACAGGACCTCTGCCTCATTCGGTGAATATATTCAGTATTTCTTTTTCATCTCCATCATTAACTATGAAGTCCCCCTCACATCCAGCTTGCTATTCAAATCCTGTATGGAATACAAAGTAAATTCTATGGCTGCCTGCAGAATGCTGGCGGAATGCTCTCCCCATTGTGTCTGAATGCCTCGCATGCCTCATGGGGTTGTGCAGAATATAGACTCGGGATGCCAGACGTAGCTGCCCATGTGCCCTCCCTCACACAGAGCCACATCAGCACTCTGGGGTCACAATTTCAGGGCTCAGTTTAAGAGCTGAACCCCATCCTTACAGGGTTTCTACGTCCTGAGTGTGCTTGTTTGACTTCAGTAGCAGTCAGACCCAAAACCTGCCCAGAAACAACGACACAAAGCACCTGCTGTTATTGCTGTCCGTGCAGAGATTCAGAGAAGCAACAACTAAAGAATTCTTGACACAACCTATTGCAGTGCACAGGGGCCACCGTGACAGAGCACACACGTCTGCACATGGAGAACCAGGCTATAATGCACTGCCCCTCCCCAAACATGATGCTTTTAGGGCTGCTTTATAAAGTAATGCGATCAAAATGATGCTACAGACAGCCAGAGCAGACAATCTTTTGGCAGAGACAGCAGACGCCATACACTCAAGAATAGCTCACATTCAGCTTCACAGCCGTCTGCATCTGATTTAAGGAGAAAGACAATAGAATCACTTTCCTAAACAAATGGGCAATCTCTGAGTTAACTAAAGAGGATTATGTTTTCATCTTGTTTGAAAGTCAGCACAACATATGGAGTTGTTACCCAGTTTCAATTTAACATTGGGGCACAGAAAGCCCAAGATCCCACCTCCATGAGGAACAGCTGAGGTCACTTGCTCCGTTCAGCCTGAAGGAGACTGAGGGGAGACCTCATCGGGGTCTGCAGCCTCCTCACAAAGGGAAGTGCAGGAACAGCTCTGATCTCTGCTCTTTGTGACCAGGGACAGGACCCAAGGGAGTTGCTGGAGCCGTGTCAGGGGAGGTTGGATATTGTGAAAAGGCTTTTCCCCAGAGGGAACACTGAACAGTCTCCCGAGGGAATGGTCAGAGCCCCAAGGCTGCCAGAGCTCCAGGAGCATTTCGACAACGCTCAGTTGTTGTCTCAGGGTGGGATTGTTGGGGTGTCCTGGGCAGGGCCAGGAGTTGGACTGGATGATCCTGGTGGGTCCCTTCCCTCTCAGGACATTCCCTGATTCTACTTGAACATATTTTTCCTTAGCCCAGATAAGATGAGTGCTACTGAGTGATAAGGTTTTGGATCTATGACTCTGTTCACTGCTTTTTTGATTTTCTTCTGGGTTTTATCTGCAGACATCTCCCCCCAGCCTTGTAGGTATTCTTAAGAGTAAGAAAAATCACATAGAAAAAGCAAACAACAAAAGCATTTGCTGAGCAGCAGGACTACTTTAAATGCATTTATCAGCAAGGATGAAGGCTCTGTACGTACTTGGATCTTTCCTGAAGAGAGTGTTCATGACTGTGGCATGCAGCTTCACCCTATCCCATTCTTTAAGCATAAGGCCAGAGGCCACAAACTGCTCCACCAGCTGATCAGCGACCATCTGCAATCTGGGAAGGCAGAAAGAGAAAGAACAGGGCCAGGTAAAACAAGAAGCCTCTGCATCATCAGCTTGTGGCTTTTCAGCCAGGAGGGCAGCAAGTGTGAAATGAAGTCTCTGCACGCACACAGGAAAGGGAGCTAGTCCCTCATGGAAAGCGAGCAGAGATATCAGGATTCAGCTCGAACGCAAAAAGTTCTGACTGTTGCGCAAAGCTTCCTCTGTGATCGCTCCTGCTGCAAATATTCCATGAGGAAGGGCAGATTTAGCACAGCAGAGAGCTCATTCACGGTGACAGATGTTACTGGGAGCTGAAGGATGCATCTTTCTACTGCCAGGAAACACAATGTGACCCTCCTTGCAAATGCTAAAATCTGCACAGCCGCAGGGGCTCAGGCACCTTGACTCCCAGGAGATCTGCTAAGGGACTGCTGGAGCCTCTCTGTCCCAGATAAGCAACCCAGTCACCAGGCTTGCTTTCCAGGAGAGCCCAGAACAGTGACAGGGGGCACAAACCCAGTCAGCACATCCTGGTGAACACTCCAGCTTTGGAGGTATTGAGCAAGCAAAATCCAAGGACTTATTCCCACCTTTGTGTCTGGCCATGACTGCCAGCATCTGAGGGCAGACCTATCCTAGGGCAGGCAGCAGGAGCAGGGATCAGAGCAATGCACTCATGTCTAAGGAGCTGAGGGAAGTTCCAGGTTGCCGCTGTGCCCAAAAAATTTCTGCAGTGCCTGATTCTTACCAGTGAGGACATGCCAGAATGAGAGCTTCCCATCTTTGAAACCAAGGGCAGAGGGTATTAAGTCTTTGCAAAAGAATCTGAGCTTCTCTCAGCACGTCCCAGGGATTAGAAAGCTTTCTGCTCCACGAGGTCCCACCACGTTGGTGTCTCAGCTGTGGCAGAGTGTGGCTGGTCCCCAGAGCCTGGGGCTGCCACGCTCCACATGCCAGCTCCAACCCCACTGCCGGCTTTGGACTGCCCCTCATGGGCTGCCAGCCCCCATGTGACCATTTCAAGACTCTCAAACTACCAATTGTCATGGCTTTCTACTATTTTCTGGCTTTACTTCAGTGATTTTTAAAATTAGCAATGACAAAGATTAAATGAATATCATTACAGACAATACTAAAACAAATTAACAGAGAATAGCTCAAGTGAAAATGGTGCTTTATTACGTTATGAAGTTAATCAAGGAAATAAAACAAATTAGAATGAATTATAATGGAAATTATTTGCCATGTGGGAGGCATCAGAGCATGATCCCTCTTTCAGTCTGAGCCATTATATGTGCAGAAGGACTTGCCAACCCCTAATTCTGTCTGCAGTTATGCAAGTTAAGTCAGGATAAATCAAATCTCCTGCTTTACAGCTTAAGCTGATCAAGATCATCTAAAGATCAGGAAGGAACTCCACCCCTCAGCCATGCCAGGAACTACACAGAGCTAACAGGACATCTTGCATGAGACAGGAAGGCACACACCTCTCTCCAACACAGGCTGCAGCAGTCTGATCCAGCACAGGAAGCCACGTGGCTGCCACTCTCCTCTGGCATTGGCCTTGCAGCTCAGAAACTGCTTTCCCATTTCCCTGAGCAAGGCACAGCAGGTTTCAGCAGGCAAGAGATTCAGCAATGATCTGTGTCACAGGCCAGAAAACAAAGCAGGGGTTTCTGCAGAGATCATAATTTGTCTGCTCTTTATAAAAAAATCACTGCTACTCCAACAGTGTCTGCTGGAATCTCAAAGGAAGGAAAAGCTGCTCTCCATCAACACAAAAACATCTTTTTTCTCCCTCTGCAAAGCTAAATGTTTTTCTCGATGCTTGCTAATAGCTAAGAAACTATATAAGGGGAGAAGTGTCAGATGAAAGATATCAGAAGGTGCTTCACCCAGATGGTGGTGCAGCACTGAACAGGCCTCCCAGGGAACTGTCACAGCCCCAAGGCTGCCAGATGCATTTGGACAACACTCTCAGGGACACAGTGGTGGTTTTGGGGTGTCCTGGGCAGGGCCAAGAGTTGGACTCGATGATCCTGATGGGTCCCTTCCAACTCAGCCCATTCTATGATTCTGTGAATTAATTTGCAGGTAAGGGCAGGACCAGACTGGGCCAAGGATTAAAACTTCAAACTGCTTGGCCCTCTCTGAGCCTGCTGTTATGCAAAAAGCAAAACAGGTGCTGTGGATGAGAGGCCTGGCAATGCCCAAGGTCTGATGTTGGTCAGAACTTCAGCTAACAGATTTCTGTAAAGGACAGTTGAGACATCAGTCCTTCCCCAGGGCAGGTGGGAGTGTTGTTTTCAGTTTCAAGACAAGGTGGACTTGAAGCCCTCACTTCTCTCCCCTGCCCAGAGCGGCTCTGCCAACCCTGGTGCACACATCAGCACTTTCTCCAGCATTATGCCTAAGTGGGTTCTCAGCACAAGGGATACAGCTGCCATCTGAAACAGAGCACAGTGCAAGTACCAACAATTCAAGCTGTCCCCAGAGGCAGGCAGACATTGCTGTTAATTCAGGCCCTGCTTATGCTCTACAGGATTCCTCTCCCAGCTCCTCAGGCCACAGTCCTATTTTCAGATGCAACCAGACTGGTAAGTACTGCACTTCAGAGAGAGCCAGAGCTCAGTGACTCAGGAGAAGGGGCCCAGACTTCAGCACCCTGAGCTGATATTTTAGATGCTCTCTACAACAAGATCCACTGAAGGGCATTTGGGTCATCTAGTGTCTGTCTCCATCTCATCTTTCCAAGTTGTTCTGCTCTCTTTCTCCCTGTGCTCTGTCTCCTGGCTGATCTGTACCTTGCCCTGGTTCTCCACCCACCCCACTTGTTTTTATCTCACCTCTTTCAGGGTAGGACAGACCTCAAAGTGGAAGAGCCAAGAAAAGGAAAAGGCTTCAATTCCTACTGCCTCCCAGCAATTCTTATATTTTTCATTTTCCCACTCATATCCTTATCCCACTTCTGATCTCTTACTTCAACACAGCCTCCAAAGTGTGGTTCTAAGCAGAGCCCCCCTGCCATCTCCTCAGCCTTCAGGGAAAGGATATGCCAGAACATATCCCTTCTGCCCTGAGCCAGTCTCTGCTCACAGCCTTCCTCCTCCAGCTCCAGCTCCTCTGCTAGCTCCTGCTGTCCTCTAGCCATGGGAACAGACAACAGGAAGGCAGTGAGTGCTGTCAGGCAAAGAGAAGGCTGAGACTTGGAGACAGGAGGTAAAGCTCTTTTGGCTACTCCCTTCCCTATTTCTGGCAACCAGCAGCACGGAATACAACAGCTCTTATGTTAATCACAGAATCTACAATGGTTCGGGTTAGAAGAGGTGTTAAAGATCATCTGGGTCCAAATGCTGCCATGCACAGAGACACCTTCCACTAGACCAGGGTGCTCCAAACCCCATCCATGTTTCCTGAGTCTTCTAGAAAGCACCAAGAGAAAAGATGGTGCCGCCACTAGTGATGTACTTGTCAAAAATGAGATGGAGGAAGGTTGTCCAGATACTGCCACATCCTGGGCAGTGCTCTTTGTAGAGCTGAAGCCACCAGCCATGGCAGTGAACAGCACAAACACTTGAGCTGACACCAACCAGGCTTCAAGATTTCACAGCAGCAGCTCCAAAAGACATTTCACACCCAGCACCCATTCCAGGCTGCTAGAGACACACAAACCAACTCTGTAATCAGGTCATGCTTTCCTGAGGACCTTCTGGGTTAACTGTGTTTTAAGAATAATTAAGTGCTGCAGAATACACCAGGCTGTCCAGATTAATCTGGACTGCAGGTTGGGAACCAGACAGTAGAGGCCAAATCATCCTGCCTTCTAAGTCACCTCAAGAATATCTCCTTGGTCATCTTATCCCCGTGCGAGCCGTGACTCCATTATTCAACCTGACAGACTGCTGCAGAAACAAATGACATCTTTCAGCTGCAGCACCAGTGACTGATTTAAAGAGCAAACACATCACTGCCTTAACCGGTTTAAGGAGCAAGGATGACTTCATCTTCATGACTACTGGCCTGAGGACTGCCAGCAGTGCCCACCAGCTCCAGAGGGTTTCCCTGGCACTCTGAGGATGAATGAAAGACAGGAGCACGGGGAACTCACCTGTCTGAGCCATCCTTCATTTGGACTTTGGCGTAGAGGACGTCTGTCATGGCAGGGTCATCGTTCATATACTCCACTCCTGCCACCTCCACGGTCAAGGGCTGGCCTCCAGTAATTTGGCTAAAATCCAAGAAATCCCTACTGTTAAAAAGCAAAACATCACACCAGCTCTTGAAATGCAACACATAGTGCTCCTTGCACAAGTACCAAATATTTGGGTTTACTATGGGAATGATATTTGATCCCTTTTTTGCTGTAGTTTGACACAAATTTGATGGCAAGTGGGACTTAAATGTTATACAGAGCCTACGAGGCAGTGAACTCCACAGAGGAGTTCTTTCCTTTCCCCTATTTTTCAGCTTGTTTGCACTGAAAAACCCCAAATTCAGGAAGTCTCCCTAATTCCTAAAGCTCAAAAGGCTACGGCTGCTATTGACCTAATATGTGTCTGAAATACTGAATATGTGAATTTAAATTATTTTACTACTTGGGGTGATAAGGCAACTTTTCACTGTTCAGAGGCCAACTCAACATGGAGCTCTCCACCCACATGTTAGAAAATCCACCAGAAGTAAATGGTACAAGTTCTCATTCCAGAGAGGCTTCTGCCTCTCTGTGAAAAGAGCAACAATAAAGTCACCAGCTCTCTGATTTTTGCTGGGAAAGGTACTCAATACAGAAGACAGCACATATTATCTCCACCAGTAAATAGAGCTGGTTTAAAATCAGCTCCAGCTCTTCGTGCAGGATATAATATGCACTCCCACACCTGCAAATGCTCTGTGGAGTGTATCTGCTTCCCAACACGCCGCCTCCTTGCCTTTCCCAGCAGAGCATCCTGGGGAGGCTGGCGCACACTCCCTGTGAGTAAGCAATGCCTCGTTTAACACCGAGGGCTCATGGAAAGAACAAGGAGTGTCTGGACAGGCAGATGTAACAAACACAAGCTGACAAGGTGAGTGTGACTTTGCTCTGACCTTGCTCACTTCTGTTCAGCTTTTGAGGTTCTCAGCAAAGACTCCCAAGTGAAGTAAGCAGAGCATGTTTTCCCTTCCCAGTAGAGTTACTGGGAGGGAAACAGCACAAATGTACTATTACAGACATCACACTGATAGCACTAAAGGTCATGTATTCTAAAAAAGGTCAAAAAGGTCACAGCTACCTTCACACTGGGTAGGGCAGGGCACTGCCTGCACTTTAGAAAAGGAAATGAAATCTAATGAAGGTTTATGTGGGTGGAAGGGAGCCTAAATTAATTTTCCAAGTATACTTACTTGGGTGTAGAATGGGAAATAACCTAAAGGTTACCTTCAAGTGTTGATTCCCCCTTCACTAAAGGAAATAGGGAGCAATGAATTTCTCGACCTCAGTTCAATCCACTTATAAGGAAGCTGGCACTTTCCAAATATTGCAGTCAGAGCCTCCCCCTGGAAACACACTTGCATTTCTGTTCATCAGCTGAACTGGAGCCATCCTTTTAAAGGCAGCAGTATGAATTCTGGCCATGCATTAATTCCCACAGATATTAGGTGGCACAGCATGGCCAATTCTTCATGCACCGAGGCAGCAAATAAATGAATACGAAGGATCCGTGCTCTGTGTGCAAAGGCTTTGCAGAAATAAATAAATAAACCACTCCATCAGGCCATCTTCAATTTCTAAGCTGAACAGAGATAAGCTAATTACAGTGTCACTGGATCACATTTACAGCTAAAGCCCCAACATCTGCAGCTCTGTGTTAAAAGGCAGCGACACAGCCGCGCTCCCAGAGCAGCACGGCCGTTTCAGGCTGATTACTCACAAGGCTCCTGATGGCTTCCCTGGACACAGCTCCCCTCACCCAGGAATGCGTGTCAAGGACACCTCAGCATCTGCTCTGAGGCAGGAGGGAAGTGCCAGAGCCCACTGCAGGCAGCGTGCAAAGGTAAGGGAGCTCAGCCCTCCCTCTGCAGCAGGCAGGGGACAGCGGCAAAAACTGCTCACACACAAAGAACGGGGACGGACGTGAGGAAGGGAAGCGAGCAGAGCAGGTTTTCAGGGAGTGCTGAGGGTTTGAGCTGAGTTATAGATGCTGTAAGGCTCTCTGTGGCTGCTCAGTGATTTCTACTACCCCATTTAAAACATTTCAGCCTTTTTCTAAATTTCTAGAGTTGGGAGAGACTACTGAGCCGCTCTTTTCTTCGCTGTCCCTTGTCAAGACAGTTTTTTTGGTTTCCCCTCTCTCAAGGCCTTGGTGATGACATCCCTTTCCCACCACTTACTCCACAAAGTCCTCTTTGCATCGCTGCAGGAGGTCACATGCTTTCTGGATCTCTTGTTCGTTTAGGAGCACCAGCGTCCCAAGAGTCAGGTGAAGCTTTGCAGGGTTCTGGAACAGGCTGCTGCTGACCCCTTGATCCTACAAATCAATCCATCACATACAGGTGTCTTACCTCATCCACACAGACCCTGCTCCATCACAGGGATAAATACTACAGAAAACAGGTACCAAGTCACTGGCATCAATCCTTTTATTGCTGGTCAGGTTGGTAATGATAAAAAGTTGAGAACTTCCCAGGCTTTGTGAGGAAGCAAGCTCAGCCTGGCAGGTGAGGGGCAGTCCCACCACAGTTGCCTGCCTGCTTTTCCATCAGAGCTGTTGAACAGCAGCCTGGAAGCTCATGGCAGCAGGCTGTAACTCAGGACCCAGGACCTGCAACACTGACTCGTATGGGGGTTTTTTGGGAGGAGACTTCCACAGCTGTCGATGCAGCAGCTGCTACCAGCAATGAATTCAACACAAGCCAGCTCAGATTTAAAACTTAAGTCCATTTCTTGTGCAATAAAGCTGAGATCAGCTGTAATGACAAGCTCTAAAAAGTCTCTAAATCCTGTCTAAACACAGGTTGTAACTCACAACACAAGCCTGGCTAATACCAGTTCTGATAATTATATTTTTTTTTCTTCCCATATGCCCTATAGTTTGCTGAGATGAATTAAGTTTAAATTCCCTTTATAAGAAGAGCTGTGTGTTGTTGCTGGGGAGGAACTGTTCCCAGGTGGGGAGCAGTGGTTGCATTCAGCTTTAAGTAACATGCTCTTTTGTTCTAGGATACTTATAAAAATACCTCAAGGATGGTTAACACACCCATATTAAAACAATTATTTCCACTTAGTGGCCACTTCCCATGAATGCATTAAATAACCTCCAATTTTAACTCCAGAAGAAGCCAACCTGCCAAGCCATGGAAGCCTTTCTCCATCTGAAAAGAGTGCACCAGCTGAGAACAATAGCTTTGAAATTTCTACTGTGCTCCAGAGTTTGAAATAAAACCTTTCAGATGTTTAAATGTTGCAGTATCTCAGCCTGTCAAGAGTTTAATGCCCCACATCTCACTCAGCATTTTTCACGCCTAATGATCCCATCCAGACCCTTCTTTACAGCACAGCTTATGGGCTAAACTACGGACAAGGCAGGCTACAAAACAGAGGCCAGGGGCTTTCTCCAGCAGCCACAGTGTGGTGAAAACCAGGGATGGCCCCATCTCACTTCTCCCTGCCTTCCTCTCCCTGCAGTAAAAGCTTTGTGGCTTCCTTTTAATTCATCCTGCTGTTCACATGCATGACAGGACATGATTTCTCCCTGTCAGCCTTTTTTCTCCAGTGATATCCAGTTAGAGAATACTTGGCCCATCACAAAACAACAGCTTGGGTAACAGAAACTGGGAGAAGGTTTGATTTAACCTTGCCACGGACAACCAGCCGAGGTCACTCCCACAGAGCACACAGATGAGGTACAGTAAAAAAGCCATTTGCAGGTCAGAAAGCCAAAGCCTTGCCCTCATTTTCTGCCCCAGCACAATTCCTGCTGAAAATATGACCCTGCCCCAAAAGCAGCATTTTCCCCTGAGGTTTTCAACACCTGAGTGTGGGCTGCAAGTTGACAAACGATGGGACGTCACCTCTATGAGCCACAATAAGGCTGCTGGGGAACTGAGCAGGGAAGAGCAGTGCCTAGTGAGCAGGGCAAGACCTACATAATCTTCCTGGTTTACTCCCTAGTATTTCAGGCAGCTCCTAAAAACCCTGCTTACACTCCCTACTCTTTCACAGGCCAGCAGATCCCACTTCTCCCACACATAAAAGAGATGCTGCATCAGAGGTAGCTCTCCCTGGAACAGCCAATGTTCCTGAGGGTGTCTCAGCAGCCCTTCCTGGCTGGATACTGCTCACTAGGATGCAAAGAGGCTGGAACCCAATTATTCACCTCAGGGGAACCTGCACTATTGTTCCTCTAAAAATTTACTGTTCAAAGCTGGGCTTTCTAAAGATGTGCTGAGAAGCAGGAAGAATAATCCCTTTATGCACCATCCATAGGTGATGACTGTCCTTTTTAGCTTATGCCTCTCCCTGATACTGCCCTGTCACACTCAAAAAAACCCAACTAATTTCAACTCAGTCATTTTTTCTCCTTCCTGTTACCAAAGGCTTTACCTCTGCTCTCCTTCTTCAGAAGGAACACAGAAAGGGTTTTACCTGGGTTCTTCAGTTCTTTACAAAGCCCAAGCACATTGTTCCTCCAAATCTAAGACCCCGTAGTAGGGAAACCATAAGCCACAACACACTTCACCCTTTCTACATGACAAGGCAAGGGATCAAACTCCTTAGCTCTTCCACCCTGGCTGTGTCCTCTCTACTGTTTTTAAGAGCTTCCAATGTTTGCAGACAGCTTTATGTTTTCTGGGCTTTTTTTTCCTTAAGAGCAGGATACTGCATGCCAGCTAGGTGCCCTCTGCCACCTTGATCCACAAACAAAGGAGCAAGCCAGGAAAACAGCATTTGCACAGGACTGACCGAAGAGCTACAGGCTCAAAAACACTCCCACTTTCTGTCCCTTCTACTCTGAGATATAATACCTCATTAGCAATGTTTGATATTTACAGGTTGCCATATATTACAGCAATCATGTTTTCTTTTCCCTACTACATCTGCAGCCTGTTCAGCCTGCAAACACTGCATCTGCACAGCTCTCAAAGACACAATTGTGATTTTTCACAGCAATGTTACTGCAAACTCTCTTCCCTCTTCCACCTGCATGCTCAGACAGACGACTCAGTTCTTCTCACTCTGACACCTACATGACTGTGAGAGGAGACTTCCAAGGTCATCCAGTTGTCTGGACCTCCCACTGCACCACATCAGTGATGAGCCTGTCTAGGTGAGCCACTTCCCCATATTTATATTAAATTAACCTAAAAGACCCTCCCCTCAGCCCTGCTTAATTTGCCTGGCAGCCCTGACTGTACAGCATGAACAACACCTGAAGTGTTCTGTATTTCAGCGCAAGGTTTATCTTATAAGCTTTTAAAGACACCCACAAAAAAAAACTTAGAAAGCATATACCCACCAACAAAATGCTATAAAATATAAATGAATGGTTGTCATGGTAACCGCTTCAGAGAGAAACAGAGTCCCTCACAAATGCTCAATGGCCAGAAGAGATCCTCACACACACACACAACCCCAGCCCCTTCCTTTCCAGTACTACCCCTCATTAAAAGGCTGGAGTTTACCCAGTTCTGCGATGTTTTGTACCAGGAAGAGAAACGCTCTGCTTCTGTCACTGAAACCTATTCAGACTTCCTCAAGTATTCCGAGAAATCCCATTGCTTTGGACAAATCTATAAGCTCTCTTACTGCTCTGCGAGGCACAGTTTTGAATTACTGTTTTTCATTACTGATGTACTTTCTAGCAGACCCTGCTGTGAGATAAAGTGGTATTAGAGTGGCATTACCGGCTGGAGGAGTGATTGAGAGACACACGGGGCTGCAATGTACTCCTCCAACCAACAGGAAGTAATAAATATATCTAGAAACCCTCTTGCTAATACCAGGAGAAAGAAGGGCAGAAAAAGAGAGCACTATATATTCCTAGGCTACACATATGCAATCCCCTGAATACCTGTTACTGACTGAATTCTACATTTCAAACTGAAAATTGAAACTCTAGAGCTGATGTAAGTGATGCCAGGAACATTTCAGGCCCTTATGGGACTCGGAGCTGTCCAGGCACAGAACAAAAATTGCAGGACAGACAAAAGGTCAGGCAGGAGGAGGAAAGATGAACATGGCCAGTAGCTGGTCTCAGCACTTCTCTGACCAAGGCTGGATTGCTGGTTTTCTGAGACAAGGAGCATGTGAAGGTTTGCAGATGTTCCCAGGCAGTACCTTCCAAATGTGACTGACCACATTTGGGAAAAGCACAAAGTCTGTGACCATGTTTAAGAGGATGGCAGACACCTCCCCCCTTCTCCCCAGAGACACAAGCCCACATTTAAGAGTGAGCAAGACAGAAACAATGTGACAGAGAAGATCAGGACTGGTTTGGAGAACAAGTAAGATCACCAGGCTGGGCCAAAGGAGGGCTGCAGAGATGTAACCCACCCAGGAGGCAGGAAAAATGAGTGCCCTGCA
The DNA here is from genome assembly GCA_020086605.1 of Lanius collurio. Lineage (NCBI taxonomy): Eukaryota > Metazoa > Chordata > Aves > Passeriformes > Laniidae > Lanius > Lanius collurio. Next base: position 845,757 of record JACBWW010000010.1, on the reverse strand, counting down.
GGAGAAGGGCTGGTCCTGTGTGAGTCTGTTGTGCTGCAGGATTGAAAACACTGGAGAAGAGCACAAACAACAGCACTGCCTGTAAAGATGTGACACTGAAAGGACTTAGAAAGGTCCTTAGAAGATTCATCCAACAGCAGGGCAGCCTGGAAGCCAGAACCCAACAAAAGATATGGGATAGACTGAGATTACTGCAGCAGACATGGTCACAGGGAGGGACAAGAGATCCATGGGACCTGCTGGCACACAGCTAGAGGAGGAGGACAAGGAGGAGGTGGATCAAATACAGAGTCCAGGAGGCCCCATCTTCAGGCAGAGCAGGGCCAGATCTCCAGGAAGACCAAGTCAAAGAACTGTAGCAGCCATAAGCCCAGGTAGAAGGGGATAAAGGGCAAGAGAAACACCACACCAGAAGCAGCAGCCTCAATCCAGAGCCAATGGCATAAGCAGCCTCTCTAGAGCCCTGTGCAGGTCACCAGGCCCTCAAAGAGCTGCTTCTCTCACTGCACCTTTGGTGTGTCCCACACAAGGACTGGAACTAGAAACCAACAGAGGGAGCCAGGCCATCACTAACGCCAGCCTGAGGTCCAGGTCTGGCACTTTCTGTCCAGCCAACACCTCCCCAGGCTAATGTTTCCATTCCCAGGCCTGCAGGGCATTCCTTTAATCAAAGTGAGCTCTAATAAAGGTAGTGCTGCTGGCTAATGGGGAGAGATCATCCTCCTAGCCCAAAGGAAAGGTTCTCCTGGCATTGCACTGCCTAATCCTTGGATCTGTTGGCCAATTTCAGTTGTATTTAATGTCAGGTGATAGAAAGCTCCTAAAATGTCATGGAATTAAGCAACTGGGAGGAGAACAGGGGCTTAAATCCCCACTGCCAGGAAAGACAAGACTGCAAAGTCAGCTCAGATCTGCTCTTTAAGATGAAACAATTGACATGCAAGGGACCATGAGAACTTGAGCAAGAACTCATATCTCCCCAGTTATCAGATAATTCACAACCATGGCATGAAGACATAGGAAACTAAACTTCTTAAGCTGTGCTATCTGCAAGACTGTATTTTCCCCTTAGCAAGGTGCCAGCAGAAGTGATGGACATGAAAGTGAAGAGTATTAGCCCACAGAGCCGTGCAGTGTGTCTGCAATGCAACCTGCAGCAGTCACAGATGTCCTCCAGTAGACTCAGAGGACAAGGCAATTCAATAACACCATTCCCTCTCCTCAGCCCAGCCCTGTGCACTGACACACCACTTCTGTCAGACCAGAAGCATGCTAAAATAAACCAGGGAATGCAGTGCTTTCCCTTCATTTTCTTCCTCATTTCCCTATGCCTAACTATTTCCTGCTCCTCCCAACACAAAATCTGAAGGCAAGTAGGAGTGCTGTCAGCACCAAGTCTCCTGGGGAAGAAGGGAAGTGATGAGATTTGCAGGACAGCATGTGCTACCAAGTTATTTCTCACTCAGCTCTGGCAGTGACACCCATCTTCCTTCACTGTCAGGAGCCAAAAGAAAAGTGAAACAGAAGCAGCAGCAAATTTGTCAATTCCTACCTGGTTTCATGGTTATGTAAAAATCATATAAAATGTAGGTAGTTCCACTACATTATTTAGTAACTTTCCTATCAAAAACAAAAACCCCAACCCTCTTTTGAAACTTAGATATCCTCCTATCTAGAAAACTCTCTACTAACAATTTACTAAGCAAGCCATTCCACTTTTCAGAAAATTTCACAAAAGCACTCAACGAACTCACAGCAGATGCACCAACTTAAATGAAAGGCATGTTAAAAATGCATTCCTAGGAAGTAGAAAAGAATAAGGCCTTGAAGGAAAACGCCAAAGAGCTCTCTCAATAAATGAAACAGCACTCTGCATTCCAACCCTCCTGTGGATCCCTACCTTTGAGCACTTCTCCAGCACCTCCTCCTTGAACTGCAGGAACCTCTCCTGGATGATGGGCTGGTTAAGAGCGAAGGACAGGAAGTGTGTGAAGGGCTGCTTCTTACGGAAGCTGTCCAGGAGGACATCGATCCGTGTTCGGGCAGAGATGACCCCGCTCCGGTGCTGCCCAGTGATCACTGCAGGGAAACACAGCAACATCTCTCTGCTTTCCTGAAGCTCTCTGGTTTTAGGTCCCAGGCTCCTGAGGAAGCAGTAGAAATCAAAACCCCCAACCATGCACTGAAAAACCTGTCAGACTCCCTGCTTGATTTAAAATACCTGACACGGCTGTGCTTTCCTCTGCAAAGACAGGATGATGCCATCAAAAGCATCCCTCTGCTGACCAGAAAGTCAGCTCTGAGGGCCTAAAAGACAGTAACTGAGAGCCCATCAATTTAGGGGCCCTTCAGATTTCTATAGCATTATTTCAAGTTTTCATATAGGCGGTCAGAGTGAAAAAGCCAAGGAGAACGATCAAGGATCAAGATGGTCTGTGCCATTTGTGCATGCACTTCAAGGCACCAAACAGAGAACACTTGAGCTTGACAGGAAAGAACAGCAAGGAGCAAACTTTCCTTGGCTTCCTATTATTACGTGCTTTCAGCATCTCTCAACCTTCCTAATGGTCCTTCATAGCTCTTGGGAAGAAGTCAAGACCCACTCCTTGAGAAGCACCACCACGTTCCTGTTCTGCATCACAGTGGGATCCTCCCAGCGCTTCCTCCTCGTAGCTCTGTCAGAAACATCACTGCACACGGTGCCAGTAATCTCTGGAGCATACCCTAAGGAACGCTCCAAATACCCACTCTGGCAGAACCCACATGGGTCAGCCTTGATGAGCAATGTCTCCTTTCTTTTTAAGTCCCTGGAAGTGATGAGAGGGAACATATGGTACAAGAAGCCCTGCTCTCACTGCTGGGATCTAGTGATAGCACCAGAAAGTCAGGAATGTAATCTAAACCCTTCTCATATTAAAGCACATGCTGATGTTTATTTCCTACACAGATAAACAAGGCATTTCTCAGAATGCTTATTTCAGTGTCTTATTAATGGAATACTATTTTAAAAGCAAAACTAAAAAAAAAAAAATACAATACATTCAGGACCCAAGCTCTCAAGCCAGTCATTTAAGGCCCAGAAGATACTTTAAAAAAAAAGAACAAAAAATCTGAAAATGTTTTATAAAGACTTCTAGACAATAGAAATAAACTCAGAAGAAAAGTGAAGTGACTTTCCCAGGGGCAAAAAGTGAGTCTGTGCTGTACAGAAGTAAAAATTAAAGGGAAAACACCACCTGTACCCTCTCCCTGCTTAAATTGTGCTTGTGCAAGAGCAGATAAAAGCACATCCATTTTATGTGTATTCTACTCACCAATTTCTCCTTCCACTCCAGGCTTGGGAATGCTGATGGAGGTTCGAGTCTCTGCTTCTAGCCTCTTTTTGGTTTCCCCTTTCTTCCCAATGATGTACCTGCAGGCATAAAGTGCAAGAGTTTCCCTCACACAGTGACACTGGGCCACGCTCCATCACGTGTGTCCAGACCTGGGCCCTCTGTGCTGGAGGGATGCACACACACAGCTTCATGTGCACGACCACATCCAGGCACAGAGGTGATTCCCAGGACTTCACACGTGTCCAGCCTGGGACAATGCTGAGCTGTGGCTCACAGAAGGTTTAAGTAAGTCAGCTGGTCCATGACAGCTCAGCCCAGCAGCCTCTTCATCAGCTGGCTTCTCTCTTTTTCCATTATCCCAGCTGAGGAAGAAATAAGGGCTCTCTTTCTGCTCTTTGCTTAAGGTAGTCATTTGCTAGCATCCAAATACACAATGGACCACTTTTCCTTCTCTATATTTCAGCAAAACTATTCAACTAATAAAACTGTCAAAAATAACTAGAGAGAGCTTTGAACACTACAGCTTTCCCAGTAAACAGGAGACTGGAGTCAATAGCCAATTCCAGTCATGTGTGCTTTCTCTGAAAGCTTTCACAAACTCCCCCTGCCAGGCTGCTCACTCCAGTTCTTCCTCCCCTGCCTTCTCCCACCCTCCCTGATGCTTTTATGTTCAAGGGAAGAGATGCTCAAAGACTCTCCTGCTAGCCAGCAAGCACCACCTGCTGTCCCTGCCACGGGGACTGTGAGGAGTCAAGCAAGGCCCAACTGCACTAGAAATGCATTGCCAATTTCCCCTTCCCAAACACTCAAACCCAGAGCATGGGACACATTCCAGAGATCTGGCGCTTCACCCCAACCTCAAAAACTAAATATTCTGTGCTCAACTTCTTCCCCAGCTGGTGGCAAATCAATTAAACCAAGGCACACAAGCTCACTTGTATAAGGGGCTGGGAACCTCCACCCGGCACTGGAAGCCTCGCTCAGTCTCCTCCACCACACAGGCATCGCAGGGCTCGTCCGTGCAGTCACTGGGGCCTACCAGGAAAACAGTATCAGACCCTGCACAACCTCTGCAAAGTTTGGCAGTGCTTTATGTAGGACAACAGTCTCCTCCCAGCTTTCTCCCGAGGTTACATGAAGAAAGGACAACTGTGGATAACTGCTTTTTATTTATCACCTTACTACCAGCTCAAGGACACATAATGACTGCTTCTAAATCTGGCCAGCTGGGAGGCACAGGAAACAGGTAGTTACTGCCCAGGTTTTTTCTCAGCTGGAGTTTGTGCAATTCCCACACAGCGGGAATGGTCTCTTCTGGCAGCCAATTCAGAAATTTAAGGTCATGGGAGAACAGATAAAACGTGAGGATAGTTTCAGTCCAAGGGTTCAGGCCAGTGATTTAGAAACAGCCTCAGAGCAATAGATGCAGCTTTCATCCACAGGCCATTCAGTCATGCAGGATCAAACAGAACATCCAGAAAGAAGCCATGCTTCCAATCCTCTTTCCAACGCAAACAGGGATGAATTTGGATGGAAAGCACCTTGTTAAAGCTTAGTACAATCCACTGAAAGGCAAGGTGGGTGGAGAAATAGGACACAACTGCCACATTCCCATTTGAAAAGTAACATTGGAGCTTTTCTGTGCCCACAACAACTCACACGCAACTACAACAAACATACAGGCAGAAATACAAAGTAAAAGACACCAAAAGACACCATGACAGGAAGAATTTTGTCCCCAAAATAGGTAACACCTTCCAAAAGCTACACTGTAGGAGGCCAGTTCTTAGAGGCACAAAAATTGCAAGGACAGAGGGTCTTTAGCAAGCAGCTTCCACACCCACCATATGCAGGAACTCATGCCTTCTGTACAACAAATCAGTAGGATTACACAGAAGCTTTAAAATACACTAAAATACATTTCACTCACACATCTCACTACTTTTACATAACACAGGACTTGGGCATTTCACTTATCTTATACTACTTATACATTTCACTTACTTATACATTTTACCTTCTTTTACCTACCACAGTACATACACATTCTACTCACTTACACTTTTTACCTACTTTTACCTAACACAGAACTTACACATTTTACCAACTTACACTTATTACAATTTATCTATAATACAGTACATGTACATTTTTCAAGTGCTGTGCGTGAGATCACACATTGCTTGACTGGTCCCCTTATTTCATCCAAGAGCTCTGCACACACTTTTTGGATAATATGATTAGTTTTAATCCAATGCAGCACAATCCTTTTTATCTGTTCCTGGCTGTTCGGGCATTCTGCTTTTCAGCTTCTTCTCTCCCAGTTTAGCACAGTTTACCTTTCAGTAACCTTGATGAATTCCTGAGGGCTCTAACAGATGGGGCTCCAGATCCAGGCAGGCAGAATTGAGATGATAGCAGCAACAAAACCCATCCAGTTCCAGCAGCTAAGTTAGCCCAGGAAATCCAAATAACAAGACAGCAAAGGACAGGGAGCAAACATAAGCCTATCCCACCTCTCTCTACCCCTAACCCTTCAGGCTGGGGCTGAAAATCCCTCCAGGAGCTGATCGGCTGCAGCTGAAGGTGGAGGGCCAGGTGAAGCTGGTGAGGGTAATTCCAGCCTGGTCTCACTCTGAGGGCTCCAATAAGAATAACTAAAGATGGTTTGGCTGGGGCACACTATCAGGGTTCAAACACCTCACAACAACCATATCTGCAAATAATCATGCCACAGAAAAGAAAGAAACCTGGGAAAAACAGATCTACAGAGCTAATCTGGTTTTCCCTTTTCCCAGACACCTTCCACAATCAGCAAGCAAACTGAACACAGTCAGCCAACCCATTTGGGGTAACTGGGATTGCTTCCACTTTCGGCAGCAGGATCATCAGGGACCAGTGCAAAGCCTTTTTCTCCCTCTTGAACACCACATGGGCTGGTCTCTGTGTGCATGAAGACGTGACAGATGACACTGAGAGCTCCCTAGGTCCCCAGTGTTGATGTTTACACCTCCTGAGCATCACTCCTTACCTGCACAGAAGTCATCCTCCTCCTCACGTGGGAAGGCCTGGTCTTGGATGAGATTTTTCCGGTACACTCGCCCCCCAATCCTTATCAGGGGGGGCCGCAGCACGTCCATCCTGCTCCTCCTCCTACTGCAACCACAAAGACAGCTTTGCTAACTCAGGCCAAGGAAAAGCAAATTTTGGTGTTTCCTTGCAGACTGGATTGAGAGGGACATTTAAGTTCACCTTGTTCCAACTGCCTGCTATGGGCAGGGATGCCTTCCATGACCCCAGCTAGTGCTGTCCTGATGGGGCAGCCACAGCTTGTCTGGGCACCCTGTGACAGGGCTGCACCATCCTCCCAGGGGAACCATTCCTTTCTAATACCCAGTCTAAACTTCCCTCCCTCAAACTAAAAGCTTCTCCATGGAGAGTCTTCAGGAAGGCAATACCTCCTCAAACCTTGTATGCCTCAATCAAAGAGTAATTTTATGAGAAGTCACAAGTAGGTAAAGCATGATCAAGTGAAAACAAGGAAGGTAAGCAGTGTAAAGAATGTAACTCCAAAACTCGCAGCTTTCAGCTAAAAATCACCGTAACCCCAGTGTGTCATTTCATTGTTTCTTAATGGGATTTAGCTGGCACTCAGTTAAAAATGTTTCAGGTGGAGAACATTTAATGGTGCTAAAGCAAAGAGCTGGCAGTGTTCTGTCAGAGACTTTATATCTTCAGCACTTGAATTTCTATGTTCTCTGGCGTGGTTAATTTAATATTGGTTGTCTCAGTTTTAAAACAGAATCTGTTACTCAGAAAATATAGTTTCCACCAAAAAAATTCACCTTTGTCAGAAGGTTTACCTGTCCTCTGCAACAGAACGGGAAAAAAATTAAGAGCTTGCTTTTGAAGCAACTGAGATCTTACACTAGATTTATTACACAAAGTGAAATCAGGTTCAGAAGGTTAGTATTTCTCCCCTCAGTTCAAGCCCCACCTTCTGAAATGACTTCAAACCACCTGAACTTACACTAAAAATAAAAAACACACTGAAATAAAAGTAGTAATTCCAGTAGCTCGAGGGAGGAAGTGCAGAGGTAAACTCTGCACAAAAACCCAATAAGCCATGAAAATCACTCGCTGCGGCTTTTGTTTCCACGCAGGCTTTGGGGGGGGTTATGTTTTTAATACATTGGTGTCACAATTTCTTGACACAGGACTTCTGAAAAGTGAGCAGCGACCGCGGGACGTACAACGGAGCTGGGGCAGGATTCGGCTCCTGTGGAGGACCCAGAGGGGCTGCGGGCAGCCCCAAGGGAACCAACTCCGGGCCACGGGGGGAGGGTGGCAGGGGCACCGGCAGGGCCCGCACCGCGCAAATTCCCGGGGCGCCGAAGGCAGTGAAGCAGCCGAACCCCTCGGCTTTACATTCACACCCCTACGGGAAGGCGGCAGGAGCAGCAAAACATCCCCATCCCCTGCCCCACCGCCGCCATTTTGTTCCCCCTCACCCCCGCCCCGCTCCCCTCACTCGTCCCGCCGGAAGTGGCGCGCGCCCGCCCCATCATGCACCGCGAGCGCGGCCACGCGCGCCACGCGCACCGAGCTGCGGTCCGGGCGCCCAGGTGAAGGACCGAGGGTTAGGGACGGGACCGGGGAGCGGCGGCGGGAGGCGCCGGCGGCCAGGAAGGTGAAAGGCGATGGGATGAGCGAACGGGGAGGGCGGAGGCTGCGGCGGCGCGCGGGCTCCGCACTCACCGGGAAGCGGCTCGGACGGGCCATGGGCGGGAGGGCGGTGGAGGAGGCGTGGCCTGCGTGTGGGCGTGGCCGTAACCCGCGGGTGGGCGTGGTCTGTGTTGGGGGCGTGGTCTCGTAGGGCGGGAGCGCGGGCAATGGGGCTCAGCCCCCCCCCCCCCAAGATGGCGGTTCCTGAAGCGCCTGAGGCGTTGGCTGGAGGTTCCTGTAACAGGCTCAGGCATCGCCCTGACCTGCCGCCTCCTCTCCTCTGTGTTTGTTTAAAATAAACCCCCTGCAGCCACGCTTAGGAATCTGTCGGTTCTGTGAGCCCCGGCTGGCATCGTTTCAGCGCAAACCATTGTCACACCTCCCTTGCGAGCAGGGAGCTGCACCTGGAGGTTTGCTGAGGGAGAGGTGTTGCAGGGTGTAGCATAGCAAAAATAAAAATTTGTTTTATGCAGGCGTTTTTCTTCACGGCCCATAAGCCCCCAGCCTCCTGTGAGCTGCTGTGTCCTGTATGACACGCAGTAAATTAAACAACCTTGAGCACTCTTGGAGAATCTTACAAGGGATGGAGGAACAGGACAAAGGGAAGGGGTAGATGGGATATTGGGAAAAAAATTATTCCCTGTGAGCCCCTGCCATACGTTGTCCAGAGAAGATGTGGCTGTCTCATTCCTGGAAGTGTCCAAGGGCAGGTTGGAGGGGCTTGAATCAAGCTGGGGTAGTGGAAGGTGTTCCTGCCCATGGCAGGGGGTGGAATGAGATGAGTTTTAAGGTCTTAAAACTCCGTTTTCTCCACAAAATCCTCTAGTGCTTTCCAAGGGCACTGTCTGTGTACCCTGCAGAGCCTGCAGAAGTGCACTAAACATGATAACAGAAATGAATTAAATGGGCAGGATAATTTGGAAGTGCTTGTAAGTATTTAGAGGAGCAGCAAGTGCTGTCACTGATAAGTGCCAAGTGACATCTTTTTTACTATCAGAGAGGTGCATGATGAGTTGTAAGTCCCGTGTTGTGACAAACATTCAGCCAGTACCTCTTGAAAATAAGGCTGAGAAGAGACGGTGCAAGAGGCAGCCGGAATTGTGCTGCACAGGCAGATGGATCCTCAGGCATTGCCAGTTTAAGTCAAATCCAGTGTTTTAAAGGCAAAAGTACATCTGCAGTGATGCAGAAAGCAGCTGCTGCACGTTAGGCACGGCATGGCTCCGTGCAGGATACAGCACTGGAACTGGCAGTCCCACAGCCTTCCAGGTTTTATGAGGGCTTCTGTGTTTGTCCTTCTGGAAACAAGGGGAAAAAAAGGAAAGAAACCCCACCTTTTTATGACCCTGGGGAGCAGGACAAGCGCCAAGGCAGCTAAAGGCTGGTGAATTCAGGCCAGCAACCTGTACCTTGTTATTTTTGTGCACACTCTGGATGAATTCCCAGGGGAATTCCGAGGGGTCGGAGCAGGGGTTACCTTCAGGGGTTACCTTCAGTTTTGGGGTGTGACAGCTCTGTGCCCATCCCCACAGTGGGCACAGGCAGCTCTCCCACACACACAAGGCAGCCTGGACGCTCTAAGGCAGCAGAGGTGGCTCCATCCTTGGAGATGTGCGGCTGCTGGCTCTGCGCCCCGAGGAACTCTGAGATGCCCTTCCTAACTCGGGCTCTGCTCTTTGTCTTCCCAGGCTGGGCCAGGGTGCAATGGCAGCTTCCTCCTCGTCCTCCTCAGCTGGCGGAGTCAGTGGCAGCTCCGTGACAGGGTCAGGATTCAGCGTTTCAGACCTGGCGCTGCCCCGGAAAGCCCTCTTCACTTATCCCAAAGGAGCCGGGGAGATGCTGGAAGGTGATTGCTCCTGCCCGTCTCCTTCCCTACTCTTCCTCCAAGCTGCTGAACTTGGCACCCCACTGGCAAAAGCTGGAGGTAGAAAGGAAGCACCAGGGCTTGGTTGGTCCCAGCTTTCCCACCAGTTGTTCATGAGGAAGTGATTTTTCTGGCAGTCACCTGCTTTTTAGCTTCATGACAATACTTCAGACCAGGAAGCATCTCCCTGAAAGGGAACATGACGGTGTTAATTGCTCATTGTTAGCTAATCCTTTGATGTCAGGCAGGGATTACTGCAAAGATATCTGAGACAGGAATATTTTTCTTGGCAGAAGTAGTAATTTTCTTGGTTTGGGTTGGATTCATCTGGGTTAGTCCAGCAGGCAGTTTGTCTCCCTACCCGTTTGTGTCTGGGTGTCCAAGCCCTGCCACCGACTGCGTCGGGATTGCGGAAGGAGAAGCCCAGCAAGCTCTGGGTGAGAGAGGAAGGGCAGGTCCTCCGGGTGGCAGGGTTAAACCAGGGTCTCTGTCTGCCCCCCTTGAACTTCCCTTTGTCACCATGGGATGGCTGGGACCGAGGCTGGAGTGTCCCTGTGGCAGCACAGGGCAGCTGGGAACTGACGGCTGCGCTGCTGAAGGGTTGTTTTTATTACACATTAGAGCCCATATGCCAGGCTGTGGAAGTAATTATGACTAAGGTTTGCTCACAGAACTTAACGAGCCTTCAAAACAAATTAAAATAATGAAGCACTTCATGTTACCAAATAGACAGGCAGCTGTTCCTCCTGAGAGCCATTCAGCAGGACAGACAGGGAGTCAGAAGAGGGAATCCAACATTTAGGTTGGAAAAGGCCTCCAAGACCATCGAGTCCAACCTGTTGACCAATCCCCACCTTGTCAACACTACCAGAGCACTGAATGCCATGTCCAGTTGTTCCTTGGACACCCCCAGGGACAGTGACTCCATGACCTACCTGGACAGCCCCTTCCAATGTTTTTCCTTGAAAAAAATCCTTCCTGATGTCTCCAGGATATATTTGGGGCAGCACTTGCGCAAGGAACCTCTGAGCATGGTGAAACTCCAGCTCTTCCCTGGGGTTCATCTTTGGATTAGATTTTTCCAGAGTTCTGTCTTTGAAACTGCTCTCTGCATTGTTCTGGCACAGAGCTTTAAATGGATTGTGCTTTGGGCTGACCTCTTTACCAGGAGGAACACAGCAGTTCACCTGCTCTGGGTGGCAGCAACAACCAAACGCTGTCCCTGTTGCAGGAAGCGCTAGGTTGTCTTTTTAATTTCTGACACAAAAGGTGATACACCCATTCTTTCATCAGGCAGGTACCAGTGGAGAAGCTGCAGTTTCCTCTTCAAAAACACCCACTGACTGATTTTTGTTGCTACTTGAACAATCTCACTTGTTTTTAAATAAACCTCTAGGTATTTTGGGTTTTTTTAGAGGGAAGCAGTATAAACTGTGCAGTGATTGGAACATGATTAGCTATGTTTTCCAGATTGCTTTATTTCTGAGTCATTTGTGTGATCAATTACTGACTTGGATGGCAAGAAGCACATTATTTGAAATTCTTTATGTAAGGTTATGGTCTGAGCCCATGGGAAATCCTAAAGCATTCTAAGGACACAAGTGTCGGAGCCCTGAGGGAATCAGAGATTGCTGTAACACCTGGCTTCTCCTTAGCTTAACTTCCATTGAAAATGGACTAAAATTGCTTGTCAGAGGGGATGTAATAGAATTCCAGCCAAGATGTCTTCCCAGGTAGCACCACTGTCAACCAAAGCCCTGTGCAGGATCACAGCGGCTGGAGAAAGTGTCGGAATGAGGCAAGGGGGAACCCACACCTCAAAAATAGGTCAGGGACACTGAAGGCTGCTCAGCCTTAAACTCTGGGGTTCAACCATCTCCTTTTTCTGTTTACAGATGGCTCTGAGAGGTTTCTCTGCGAGTCTGTGTTCAGCTTTCAGGTTGCATCAACATTAAAGCAAGTGAAGCATGGTAAGCACCGAGCACCGGCCGCGCGTCGCTCAGGGAAGGCAGCGGGGGCAAAGCCTGACCTGCTCTCAGGTGCCAACCACAAGAAAGCAGAGTGAACGCTAAGTCAGGCCACCACTGATTCCTTTTGCAAGCCCTATGCAAAGCACCAGGAGCCCACAGAGGCTGGGTGGGAACGGGCTGTGCCTTCCAAAGCTTGTTTTTCCATGGCTGTGTGGCAGCGCGAGGTGAGGCCGGAGGAGGAGGTTCTGGGCAGGAAACGCCCACGCTCTGATCTCGGCCCAGCGCTGACTGTCTCTCTGGCCTGGGGCAAAGAGACGCTCCATTCCACCTTTGTTTCTCTTGTGGCACTGGCAGGGTCAAGTGAGGCTTCCAGAGGCACTCAAGAGGCAGCCACGCGTGGCGTGGCGTGGCGTGGCATGGCGTGACTCCATTCTGCCTCCCCAGGGATTCCTGATGTCCTGTTTGAACCTCTGCTTCCCTCACGGGCCCTTTGCCCTCACCCAGGTGCCTGTGACCCAGCCATGGGCTTGGCTGCATCACAGCTTCAGTTCTCACAGAGCCCAGCAGCAGGTCCTGTCTGCTGCTTGAGGGTCACATCCTTTCTGCTCCCCGCCTCTTGTCAGCCAGAATGGTACTTCCACCTGTTGTCTCAGAGTAGAGAGGTTTCCTGTCCTCCTCCGGGTGTGGGGGAGTGCACCAGCTTGCAAGGCTGTGATCCTGTATTTCTGCAGAAAGCAAAGCTGAACTTCAGAGCCATTGTTCCCACAGCTCTGCTGGGGCTGCAGCTACCGGGGGCTGCTACACAGCCTGGCACCCTGATAGCCTTTGGAACTGTGGAGCACCTCCCTGTTTTCTCCCTGTAAGAATGGTGATGGGCTTAAAAAAAAAGATCGAGGTCATAATTTTTTGGCTTGTTTGTTTGACAGTTCCCAAAAGGGTAAAGGAGGTGGAGTGAGAACAGTCCCTCTTAAAAGCACTCACTGCTGCAGTCAGCATAAATCACACAGAGTTTATGTTATGCCTCTTGCTCTCTCCAAGAGGCTGCAGTGAGCTTACAGCACTGTTAGACTTCCAGCAGAGCTGGGAGAAGGGGTATTCCCATCTCTGCACCACTGCAGCTCATTTGACTGAAAATGGACCCTGTGTGCCCAACACAGAACTGGTTATAAGTAAATCTGAGAGGAAGATGTTGTCTGGGGGATCTCCAGGACCTTCCTCTCGTTAGCAGAACCTTTCTGCCACGCTCAACCAGGTCCTCCTCCGAGGACCTTCATTAAAAGCACAGCTCCTCCTGCTGCACCCAGCTCTACCGTGGGCTGACCAAGCCCTCTCTGAACTTCTCTGTTCTTCTGCACTATAAATATTTATGCTTTATGAAATGAGCTTCATCCTGTTTTCACCCCCATACATTAATTGGCCTGATGTTTCCCTGTTAGGACTTGAATGTACGTGGCACGGGTAGGGATGGGTAAACACACACTGGGGCAGAAAAGCCTGTCCCTGCTTTCTCTTCACTGTTTGCACGGAGTGGGTTTGGATTCAAATGGGATCCGTGGGTTTTATTCTGTCCTGCTCCCCACTGACAGCTGGGAATTTGCATCTAATTGAAAGGTTTAATTGCGCTGCCATTGCAAACCACAGTTACCTTTGAACTCCTCGCAGATCAACAAGTCGCAAGGATGGAAAAACTTGCCGGTCTGGTGGAAGAGCTGGAGGCAGATGAGTGGAGGTACAAGCCAATAGAGCAGCTCCTGGGATTCACTCCCTCCTCAGGCTGAGCGTGTCTGGATCACTGCTGTCAGGGAGCAGAAGAAAAACATTCCCTGGCCTGGCTTCAAAACACCCCCCATTTATCAGATGCTGACAGCTGCATCGGCATGATGGGGCTTTGGGTTTTTTTGAGAGTGGGGATCCCCCGTAAAGCTGTCAATAAACAGAAATGACAAGATTCTGTAGGGCCTTACAGGCTGGCAGGGCTTGGTTTCTGTACGTCAGAAGGCAGGATCAGCTGTAGAGCCCTCGGAGAATCTCTATATTGTTTGCAGAGGAGGGCACATGGACAGTGTGGCTGCGGGGAGGGTGACACTGTAACTCAGGCTGGGCTCCTGCTGGAGCACTGGGCGAGCGGGGAAACCCTCTGGAGCAAATGCCAGAAATGCCCCTCAGCCCCAGCCGTCGTTCTGGGGGATGGACACGAACTGTTCTGCCATTGGGTGAGGGGCCAGGCAATGTCACCTCCTCCAGCAGTGCCTCGGGCCAAGCTGTTCCATCTTCATCACCGTTTCTCTGGTAGTGCTGGCAGGACTCTGCTCTGTCTTTAATACCCTGAAACTTTGTCCCCTTTGTTCTGTATTAGATTTCCCTGTAACAATAAAATAACTGTGTCTTTGAAACTCTTTATCTGGTCTGATGAGGGAAACAATCAGCTGTTTGGGAGTAAAGGAGGTTTAGTGAAGCTCAGAGGCAGCTTGACTGTCACAGTGGTAGACAAGTTCAATATGAGAGGAACCATACCATGATCAAAAGTGGCATGATTTAAGTCATATTTTAATCCTGGTTTAACTCAGCCAGAAGGGAAGGACCTGGTTTAAAACCATCCATTTTAATCATCTTGTTTTTCGGTTGTACTTCACTTCTGTTCTTGCAGGGAACTGGATTTCCATGTTCTGGCATAACCATTTCAACATGTTGATTTTCCATGGATGAGAGCCTTCACCCCACGGCTCTGCCGGCCAGCAGGGGGTAGGAGCAGCACCATGTGCAAGCAATTATTTTATTTACTGTTCCAGATGCCTAATTTTTCAATTTTCAACATCTTACTTACGAGATGATTGTATTTTTTACTCACTATTTCAGCCCAGCCACATCTGGATTGAAACAGATTAACTGGAATCCATTCCCATTTTAGATCACCAGCAATTAGCTAAAACTAAGGGGGAAAAGTACACAGCCACCTTCTGTGTTTGTTGGTGTTAATACATTAGTCCCAGTACCAGAGTCAGCTTTGGGCAATCCGGAGCCCCACGCTGCCCAATCCGCACACGAAGCCGCAATTCCAGCTCCGTGGAAATTCACCGCGCGGCTGCCGGAGCGGCGCAGGGCCGTTCTCACGGAGGGCTGCGGCTCAGCTGAGACGTGTCCCACGCTGGCCGCCCCAGCCCCGGCCCCAGCCCGGAAAACCTCCTCCCCAGCCTTGGAGGGCTGCCAGGCCCCGCTCTGCGGGGGCCTCCTGCACAGTCAGCGGCTCCGTGGCCAGGAGCGCTCTAAACGTGACGGCAGGCGGGATTCAAACTCCATCCTAGATGGGCTCGCTTGGGAAAGAAGGGAGTGCTTCAACCCTTCACTTTTTGGTTTGCTTGGTGGGCATCTATCTTTAATCCTGCTTACTTCAGCCACCTTAATCTACCTTGGCCAAACCTGCCAAAAATCCTTACCCCGTATCATTGTGGGGTTTGGCAATGAAGCAGCAGATCCCCCTCTCACATACACCCAGTTCCCCCCTACTCGCTGACCCAGCACAATCAGGCACAGAAAGAGCTTTTCCTTTTTGCTGCTCAACTCAGGAAACTTTTCCACCCTGCCAGCCCTCCTGGGATGCCAGGGGCTTGGGGCCTGCAGCTCTGCCCACAGGATGCAATGCCCAAGTATTACCCAGCCTTCCCCGTCCAGATCCAAAACATGGCAGGGCTGAGATTTATCCCCCTCCCCCTCCTCCCATTCCTTGTTTTCCAGCAGTTTCTTGTGCTGGGACAGAGCAGGAGCAGGGAGCGTCCCCAGCTCCGTGCTGTACACGGTGTGTTTGTATGTGTGCCCAGCACCAAAATAGACACATGTGTGAGAGCCATTGAGAGGAAGTGAAAAGTTCACCCTGTACAGTACTACAAATGCAAAAACATGTTGTTGGCTGTTCCCTCCTCCCTCTCAGTAAACACTTTATGTAAGGCAGGGAGAACTGGAGGGATCTGTATGGGCAAAACCCCTCCATGCTCCCCCTCCTCCAAACCCAGGTTTTCCCTGGCAGCTGGAAATTCCCAAGCCAACCTATTTCCTGCTTTGCAGATCAGTGGGGCTGCGCCAGCAGTGGATTTTTCTCCTTGGGGTTTGGAAGCCCCATTGCCCCCTCCACCCGGGGGTCTCAGGAGCTCGGGGGCCGTTCAGAGGCTGCAGCTGGGCGCGGAGCGCAGGGGGGAGGGAGCCCGGCAGCTGCCAGAAAAAGTTGATGCAGGGAGGGAAAATAAAAAAAAGAGCTGAACAAAGAGCCTCCTTCAGGGCTGCTGGTTGGTTTTCCTGTGGGTGCTCGCAGCAGAACGTTATGTACCGGCACAAGCCCCGCTCATACCTCCCCTCCCCAGCTCCTCTTGCCGCTGGCCACAGCCCCAACGCCAGCCACGGCGCCAAGGCACGCGCTTGCCTCGCTGCCCGGGCAGGCTGCCCGCCAGGGAGGGCCTCTCCCATTATCAAGGATGCAGCAGTGTGGGGCAGTACCCCCAGAAACACCCTCTCCCATCTTTTCCCCCAAAAGCACCCAAGGGGAGATGAGTTTCACGGCCCACACCCTGCGAACGACACGGTGCCGACCCTGCACTTAACCCGGCACTCAGCATCTCAGCTGCCAAAACCTGTCCACCGCCCTCCTGGATGCACGTTCCTTGTTCCTGCGCCTGGCTCCTGCAGCTGCTTGTCCCAGGGGTGAGAGACGGGCCCGGAAGGTTTAGCTGTGGCACAGACCTGCCCGGCCAGCAGCACGCCAGGACCTGCCACCGCGTCCCACGCAGCCAAGGCTCACCTGCCAGAGTTGGCCATGGGCTCGGGGGATGCAGGGTCACCCCCCGTGTGCCTGTCACCACCCCCTGCCACAACCAGGACTCCCACCCCACCACACATTTAGGGGGCTCAGTAAAAACCATGGCCTCAGCCCCTCTGCTACTTGGACACAGAGGATCCCACCGGTGTCTGTGCCAACCCACTGTGCCAAAATAGTGTGTAAATTTACCTAAAAGCAACTTCTTGGGCCACAGAGCTGCTGGAAAAACCACAAAGCCAGGGACCCCGCCATAGCAGCAGCCCATGGGGCAGGAATTTGCCCCCCACTGTACAGGGGGCACAGTTTGCAGCCGACGTGAGCCAAGGCACTTGCTGAGCCCCTCAGTACATCTCCTCCCTTCCTCCTCCTCCTTCTTCCCAGCCCCCTCCCCCTGCAGCCTGCAAAAGCGCTGAGCTCAGCACATCCCGGGCAGGGGCCCAGCCGAGGACCCTCCCCAATGCCAGCCGCTCCCCCCAGCTCCTGCTTAACCCTTTGCAAAGCCAGGCTGGAAATCAGAACGATCAAGTAAATCTCATCACAAAAGGGGACAGGCACAGCTGTCTGGGAACAGACTGTCCAGAAAGCCTCTCTCTACTCTCCCAGAAAGGACAGCAGGTCAGGGGGTAAGACACGCTGCTCATCCACAGAAACCACGCTGGGTTTACTGCCAGCAGCAGGACCAAGGGAGGGGAAGTGCAGGGATTGCCAACACTGTAGCTAAAACGTTACTTTCTGGCCCAAAACCATTCCTAGAGGCCCTGCTGCAGAGGAGCAGCCTGGATCTCAGCTTCTTTTGGGAAGCCAAAGGAGCTGCCAGCCCCACATTGCCTCCCCTCCCAGCTGGATTATTTGATTGCAGGGATCAAAAATTACATTTCCCTTTAAAACTTGCCATCACACCAGAGCTGCTTGCTCTGCTGCCTACCAGGAGACGTTATGGCAAAGAAAGAAAAATATTTATGCTTGGCTCCAGAATTCCAGCTTATTTTTAGCAAGGCGCCCTGCCTGTGGTCCTTTACCTCTTTTTTTTTTGTTTGTTTATTTGCTGCTTTCTCCCTGTTTTTACCCCCCGAAACCAGCAGATCCTCATCTATTTGCAGCCTCATCCACCCAACATTCGTACCAAGGACTTGGTGGCTGTGGGGAGAAATAACCCATGAGGTACATTTTGTGAAAAACAGGATCCCAAGCACCATCCAGCTTTTTCCAAGCATGAGTGTGCAAACATTGGGGTGTATTTTTAACTGCTGGGGTTGGGGGTTGTTCATTTTTGGCCCAAAAAGCAGAGGAGTAGCTCTGCAAGCTGCAGGCGCAAGCCAGGACTTGTTCCCAACTCCCTATGCATCTCCTCTGCTCCCTGGGATGCTGCCCACTCCCCCAGCCTGGACTTCCATGCCCAAAATGCTGATGGATTCAAGCTTTGCCTCCTAGAAAGCAGCTCCAGCTGGTGGCGGGGTTCCCAGGCCCTCTGCACCCTTTGGGTGGGGGGTCACAGGCAGCGGGTGGGGGAACCGCGCCCCTCTCTCCTGGCTGCCGTGTGCTCCCCACCGTGTTTATCGCCAGGCTCTTATCAATCTCGGCTCGGGAAGGACAGGACCCAAGACATGTCGCGGGGTGACTTCAGAGTGTGCTCAGCCCCTCCGATAAAGCCGCAGGCAGCGCAGCGGGAGGACAAACAAAGCCCTTTATCTCCAATTCGGCTCCTTGCGCTCCTCAGGGTCAGCCTTTGGAAAGGTCACGTCCGCGGGGGCCGGCACGCAGGACACCCGCCGGAGCAGAGGGGGCGAGGCTGTCCCGTCCCAATTTTGGGAGACCCCAGGGAAGACAGATGGGGGTTACCCCCAGCCTGGCACTGAGCAAAACTCCATCCCACAGCCCACAGCCTGGCCGTGCCCTGCCCCCGCCCAACTTGATGTTCAACAAGCCTCACTCCAACATCCCTCACTGCCTTCAGGAACCAGGATGAGGCCGGCCGGGCTCCGGCAGGGCCTCTAGGAATGGTTTTGGGCCAGAAAGTAACGTTTTAGCTACAGTGTTGGCAATCCCTGCACTTCCCCTCCCTCGGTCCTGCTGCTGGCAGTAAACCCAGCGTGGTTTCTGTGCCTGCAGCAGGGCCCAGCCCATGCCAGGGCAGCAGGGTTCGGCCGTGCCGGTGCCACCACGCAAACAGCCCCTGGAAGACGAGGCGGATTAAAACCTAACCCGTAGGGAAACCCTCGCTGCTTTCCCAGCCCAGGGAGGGCTCGGGCACCACGGGGACACGGCGGGTGCCCCCTTCCCCACCGGAACGTGATGCGTGTGTCCGAGCGATGGGCTGGCCCTGGGGGTGCGGGGGTGAGCCCGGGCGCTGAGGGGGTGCCCACGGGTGCCGGGGGAGCCCCAGGAGCCCGGGCCCGGCCCTGACGCAACCGCGGCTCCCGTTTGCAGGGCCCGGGGCAGCGCCGGGGCAGGCGGGCGTGGCCTGCGGAGGGGGGGCGTGGCCTCCCCGCTGTCGCCGGGCAGGAGAGACGCCGCGGACGTGCCCCGCGCTCCCATTGGCGGATGTGGGCAGGGGGGCGTGGCCAGCCGTGCCGTCCCTATATAAGGGCGGTGCGCGGGCAGTGTGGGCAGAGCGGCGGCTGAGTCGGGGTCGCGTCTGTTGTCGCCTATTCGGATCCATGCCCGGGCTGTGGGAGCGGCTGGCCGGCGGCGAGCGGGGCCGCCTGGAGACCTCCGACTGCGAGTCGCTGGGCAGCGCCTCCGGCTCGGAGGGAGGTGAGTGTGGGTCCCTGAATAGCTGGAGGACTGATGAGGGTCCCTGGGTGGAGGGGGGAGGTTGTACTGTGCCAAGCCCCTGTTACACCCTCAAAAAGCCTGGATCGGTGTCTCCCAGAACCATGACCCCCCCCAGCACATCCCTGTTGCATCCCTAAACCCCTGGGATCAGTGTCTCCCACACCTGTGGGACCCTCCCCCAGCCAGCCTTGCCCCGGTGCTGACCTGCCTGTGTCCCCTCCGCAGATGCTGAGTACGCTGAGGGGATCTCCCTGCCGGACATGGACCTGGAGCTGCTGCATGACCCCGAGGACGAGCTGCTGTGCGCCAACCTGATGGACATGGTGCAGGCCACGCTGGGCCGGGCCCCGCTGGGCGCCAAGCGCTGCTCCCGGCTCCTGATGCCGGCCCAGCTCCAGGCGCAGGTGCGGACGGAGCTGCTGCGCCTGGCGTGCAGCGAACCCTGCGGGCTGCGCGGCGCCCTCCTCGACCTGTGCGTGGAGCATGGCAAGGCCTGCCACGACGTGGGGCACATCGCCGCAGACCCTGCCGTGGTGCCCACCTTCCAGCTCACCCTGGTGCTCCGGCTGGACTCCCGCCTCTGGCCCAAAATCCAGGGACTCTTCGCCTCAGGGCCGGCCTTTGCGCCGCTGAAGCTGAGCACGGGCTTCAGGGTGATCAAGAAGAAGCTGTACAGCTCTGAGCAGCTGCTCATCGAGGAGTGCTGATGGGCCGGGCCGGAGGAGCCACTTCCCTCAAGTGCTTTGGAAGAGCCGGGCAGAGTGTGGCAGCTCCGGACAGCTGCTGTAGTTTAGGTTAGGCTGGAGTAGGGCTGTAGGTGGAAGTAGTTCGGGCAGGCCGAGGTCCCTGTGGGGACCTGCCTGTGCCGGGACATCGCTGGTGTGGACAGCCAGCACCCAGGCTGAGGTCCCTTTGCGCCGTCGATGATTGTGGGATGATCCCGGCGTCCGCACTCCCGGAGGCGGCAGCAGGGCTGCTGGAGGGGTGCTGGTCTCCTGATGGCTGATCAATCATGGGGGATTTTTTGTAATGAGGATTGTAATCCATGGGGTCTCTGGGGAGGGGGAGTGTGGCAGTGAGTGACCGCCGAGGGGTCTGAATCAAAGACAAACCCCAGCGCTGGCAGAGCCCAGTGCCGGCTCCCGGGCTCTGGAATTGTGTCTTTGATCACGAGCGCAGTGGGAGAGGGGCGTGTGAGGTGCTGTGGGGCCGGAGGGCAGGACCCCCGGCTGTGACACGCTGGGGGCACTTCGTTGGTTACAGTTTACACTCATACACTTGATGTTCAAGTGCGAGAATTCCTATGCAATCATGTCGGGTGGTTTTTTTACTTTTCTAATAAAACTTGTCTTGATTGATAACCCACTGTCTCCCTGTCGTCACTTCTGCTCGGGGGAGGGATGATGCAACCACTGGTTTGAAATTCCCTGGTGGCACACTGGGGGGGGAAGCCTTTCCCTGGCAGGGCAGCCGCTGCGGTGGGAGCTGGATGTTTTGGGAATGGTGGGGAATCCCGCTGCACCCACTCCTAAGGGGAGCCACGGGGCTGTGACTCAGGGGGAGCTGAGTCAGGCCCCTGAGCCAGCCCTGAGCCAGGGAGGGGCACCCCAACACCCCAGCTCTTGCTGCTGCTCCTCCCCTGGAAGCCACGGTGGGAAAGTTGGGCCAAAAGCCAGGAGAATGGGCTCAGACTGGGACGGAGGGACAGCAGCAGGAGGGTCACACGTGCCGGGGGGGAGCACACCCCAGCCCCAAACACACTCTGCAACACTGAGGCCAATTACCCAAACCTGCAATTAGAGGCCTCGGGGAAGAGGCTTTCACTCAAGGGTAATTAAGCTGCTTGGCAAGCGAAGCCCATGGAAGGTGTGAAGGGATAAAACGAACCTGAAAAACCATTTCCATTCACATGCGAATTTGTTCTGGCTCAGCCTTGGGTTGTTTGATTTCTTTTTTTTTAATTCCTCTGTGGACAAATAGTGACTTTTTGATGAGAATTTTCACCATAAAAGCCTTACTTTTGACACGAATGCCCCATAACCAGAGGGCTGGGAGTAGAGATTGCTCACTGGTGTAAATACCACCTCGGAGCTGACAGTCAGGGCAACAAGCAATGCCAGGCTGGCACAGTGGGAAATGCACCTTTACACACCCACATTGTGCAAAGAGGGGGGGGGTTCCCCTTAAAATTCTGGGATCTGGAGCATTTCTCAAAGGGTCACGTGCCAGAGCATCCTCCCTTCATGTGAGGGGCTTCCCCTTTGGGGTCATCCAGCACAAAACCACCCCTGGAGACACTGAGAGGGGCGGAACTCCAACCCCGAAGTTCCTTGGCCAGGGTGGAAGCAGTGCCAGCCCAGGCTGGAAGCAGCACGCTGATCCCAGGGCACAGCCGGAGATTTACGGCGTGGTGACGGCAGCACCGCCGGCGGCTCAGCTGGGGCTGTGCCCTCAGCCCTGCTGAGGCATCCTGAGTCTGGGAGCAGTATTTATAGCTCCATAAATACGTGGATTTTCAAATATCGAGCTCCTAAGAGGGTGGCCCTGCTGCTGTGCTGCCAGCACCAGCGTGACTCCCGCTCGTCCCCCACCAGCCACTCCCAGGGAAGGAGAGGGGCTCCGCCTCCCCTTTTTTATAAATTATCACGCCAAGAAAACAAAAAAAACCCAAACCCACTGAAACTCCCCCAAACCAACACAGAGCGATGGCACAGCCTCTGTCCTGGGGGTGCCCAGCAAAACCTTCCAGGTGGGACCACGTACCCCAGTCACAGCTATGGAGGTGAAACTTTATAGCAGAATGGCCTTTCCATGAGAAATCTGGGGGTGTCTCGAGGTCCCGGGGGTTTGGCAGCTCCCTGAAAGGTGCAGAAACTTCCAGCGAGGCTGGATCAACTGTCTCCCAGGGCAGGGGGTTAGGCAAAGAGGTATTTTGGGACCTGGGAAGTGTCGATGGGGCTATTTGTGGCAGCAGCATCAGCCCAGGGATGCCAGGTGCCAGCAGAGGAAAGGCACATTTTGGGGGGCATCAGCAGCGAGGCAAACGGGGACTTACATCCCAGGATAATGCTAAAACCCTCATGTTTTGGCACCCAAAGCAATAATGGGGGGAAGAGGGGTCCCTACCTGCCAGAGGAGGATGTTCCTGGAGCACCTGCCTTCCTTTGATGCCTCCCTGCCTTTGGCAGCCGCTCCAATTAAGAGCTTGGGCTAACGAGCTAATGGGCAGCTCAAACCACCTGCACGTTTGGTGAGTGGGCAGGGACCAGCACACCCTGAAATTCAAGAGTGTCTCCCATTGCTCCGGGCTGGGAATGACCCGAAATGCAGCAAAACCATCCCAAAAGCTGGGCTGTGGATGCGCCCCGTGCCGGCAGGGCTGACTCACGGCCGCTGAGGGGAAACGGAAGGGACGGAAGGGACGTGACCTTTGGCTTCTGAAAGGACGGGAAAAAGGGGAAAGGTGGGAAATTCCCACTCTTGGCCTCTGAGAGAAGGGGGAAAAAAAGGGAAAAGGGGGAAATTCCACCCAAAGCCTCCAGCGCTTTGGTGCATGGGCCTGGGGAGGAAGAGGGAGGTGCCAGAAGGGTCCAGCCTGCCCCAGCCTCGTCCTGTCCCAGGGAGGGGGATGTGAGGAGACCCATCCCAAATCCAACCCCAAGGCTTTGGGGCCAGCAGCCGGCAGTTCCCAAGCTGCTGCCAGCAGGAAGTGCCCCCAGGGCAGCGTCTCTGCCCGGGACAAAGGCAGCCCGAGCCTTCCTGCCCACCTGACAGGGACCGCGTCCAAAGGGCACCTTCAAATGCCAAGATAATGCTGGCAGGCCGGTGGCATCCCAGGATGAGAGTACGGCACCCCCCAAAAGAGCTCAGCCAGAGGACGTGGGGCTGACAGGAGCGGGGGAAGGCCCTTCTGGGAACATCCCAGTGTAACTGGTCTGAAGCAAAGGTGTCCTGCTGGGGGCTTGCTGTTCCCTTGCGAGGACTCACAGGGGCACCACCTCCTCTCCATCCTGTCCCCTGCCCTTCCCTCTCCCATCCCAGGGCAGCCCCTGCAGTGCCAAAGCTCTCAGCCACTGGGATGGCAAAGACCCCAAATTCCATCCACCACTGAGGAGCTGCAAAACCAGAGCTGGGATCCACAAGACACCAACCCAGCCAGAGCCTTTCACATTATAAACATTTATTTATAGATGTACAATTGTATAATTAACACTAAATTGAGAGATACAGCCTCTGTGAGCATCCACTGGGATTGATGCCTTCTCCCTCCTTATGATCCATGGGTATCTACCAGCAAAAACAACCCAAAGGTTTTGGCAGGCAGGCTCCAGGCAAGGAATGCCCCTGGGCAACACACCCAGCTCCTTCTGTGAGCAGGATTTTGGTTTGACCCCTTCCCCATCATCCCTGTGCCTCTATTGAGTGCCATTTCCAATCCTGAACTTCCACCCAATCTCTTCTGAATGTGGAGGAATCATTAAAAAAAAAAAAAGAATAAAACCCTTAAAATCAGGCCCAAGCCATGGTGGCTGTGGGATAACAGGGCTTGCAGCCAACGGGAGGCTGAGATTTCACAAAATAAATAAACAGCCAAAGACAGCACATGGATTCCTAAGGACAACGGGATAAAACCACCTCTGCCAGCCCACCTGGGAGCTGCCATGCTCCTGCTTCACTCCCCTGACCATGCCAGGGGATGGTTTTCACTGGAAATGTCCTAAGACACAAATGAGCTGCAGAGCAGCAAAAAAAAAAAAAAAAAAAAAAATTTTTAAATAATCCAGTTTATTCCATGGGAGGTGGCTTTGCTTCCAAGAGATGGATCCTCACCTAGAGCAGCCTCACAGTGGTCCTGCCCCTGGTGGTGGGGGCAGAGGGCAGATCAGAGGGCACCCCCTGATCTTCCCCAGCACAACTTCTTCCAACAGAAGCAATGGAACGCTTCGTTCCTGATAGGTCTGTAGTGTTTTCCAGGTGTCCTCGGGGAAACACGAGGTGTGGTGTGAAGGCCAGGGCCAGGCTGCACCCGGGAGCGCCGGCGGGTGGGTGGGACACTCACAAAACCCCCCAACAAAGGGCGAGGCCGATGGAAAGCCCTCTCTGCACAGAGCACGCTGATTACCAGGCACAATTCGAGCAGACTCGGCAGAAAAAGGAGTTACGTGCACAAATTAACCAAAGACTGACGAGCAAAATCCATCCAGGACAATCCTTCCCGTCCCGAGCACGACGCCGGCGCTCAGCTGACCCCACAGCTTCTGCCGACGCTGCAAATCCACGCCCCGGCTCCGGATGGGCTCCCCCCATTCCCTGGGACCCCCTGCACATTTGGGATTTGGCTTTATCAAAACCCCAAGAGCAGGTATGCAGGTGTGTGGACATCCCAATCTGCAGAACATCCTCCTGGGAGCAAAGCACGGCAACTGCAAAAAGTGATTCCTGTTTTCCAGGCAGGAAAGTGCTGCAGACAGAGACACGCTGGGAAGAGGCTTCCTGCTCCCCTGCTCCCCAAAATGGGCAGGAACCAAAATAATTTAATCATCCAACCCCTGCATAGTTTAAAAGTGCAACATATGTACAGCTATAAATTAATGCTAAATAAATTATATCTTTTTTTTTCTGTAGTGTCTTCTGTCATCAACAAATCGTCCCACTTCTCTCTCTGTTGGCAGCAGCGAAGGGGGTCTCCTTCTGCTTCATGGCTTCTGCAGTTAGTGTGGGTTATTTTACACTCAGTGTGTCTGTTCCAGGGACTGTGGGATCCTTGTGGGATCCCAGGAGCATGCCAGTAGTGTTGGAAGGGGAGGAGGAAGACGGAGAGCTGGATTTCCTGTCCCAAGCGCTGCCTGTGATCGTCAGAGAGAGGCAGAGAGAAGAAAGAGGGGGCAGTTGTGCGTTGCTAATTCTCCAATTCCATTTTTAAGATAAAGTTTGATTCTTTTTAAATAGCAAAGTCTGTCACCTCGGCTCAGTGCACTTCCCCAAAAGTCTTCAGGCATTTCAACACTCTGGGAACAAAAGCAGCAGCGGTGTCAGTCCCCAGACAATCTGTGACTCCCCCTTCCTTCCCCACCCCACAGCACAGGCAGCAGCTTTTCCAGTTCTTTCCAGACCAAGGGTGCAGGGAGGGAATTAAAGAAAAGCAGGTAATGAAAACCAGAAGAGGCGCAGTCATCCAAACTAGAGAGCAGGTAGATCAAGATAAGAATGGATCCAAAACCAGGATACACCCAAGGAAAAGCCTAGAGGATTTGCTTTAAGGGCCAAACTTTCAGATGCCAAGGGAAATAATCCCCAAAAGTGCAAATCAAGCAGCTCAATGGTCAACATCCTCAAGGAGTCCCTGTGAGCCAGAATAGTGTCCATACAACACCTGGCACAAGCTTCACCCAGGAGCTTTTCTATAGAAATCCTGTGTTCAGGTAATTTTGGGGTAGTGGGACCTGCACGTGTCACAGCCAGCCCAGCAGCACCTGGTAGGCGAAATCAGCCCAAAAATTTCTGCAGGAAAAGGACTCCAAACCCTGTGGCAATTCTTTTCATCATTTTCGTGCAGTTCTCCCAGCACGTCCAGCCTCATGTGTTATCCGGGCTCTCCTTAATCCAAGCTCTCCAACCCCCAGATTTTCCAGACCCCCTCCTCCCTCAGCTGCTTTTACTTTGATTCCCAGTTTAACCCAGTAAGTTACTTTTGCAACCTGCTGGGAACATTTGCTTTGTTCTCCTTGAATGGGAAGGAAACGGGAAGGGGCACAAGGAACATCTGTTGGGTGGGACTCCATTCGCTGTCATCGTGTCACTTCACGTGCCAGGGATAACAGCTTTCCCAGCAAAACAGGCAACAAAGCAACCAAAAGAAAGGTGGCTTTAAATTAAAACGTGGTGGCAGTAAGAAACTTCCAACCTCACCAAGGGATTCTGCCCTGTTCCTAGAGGCCAGAGAAAACAGGGAGCCTGGAGAGAGCCGAGGGTGCTGACATGCAAACTAAACCCAATCAATTCCTGATTAACGAGGGAGCGCTCGTCGGAGGGGAGGCCTGCGTGTGCACCCTGCGGAGACTCCTGGAGGTCTGTGTCTCAATCAGGGATGCCAGTGATAAACACACTATGGTTCCCTGCTCCCAGCTCGTACTTGGGCAGGGACTATCCGTGCAGGGAGGCCTGGACGTCTGACAGTCTGCTACAGCTGGGGGTGCCCATCTTCTGTGCCCGCTGGTACAGATCTGTGTCCCCGAAGTAGCGTGCCCGGTACAACAAGCCTTCCTCTGCAAAGGGAAAAGCCCAGTGTTAGGAATGCCCACGGAAGAGACCCCTTCCTGCCAGGCCCTGCTCCCCCACGGGCTCTGCTGGGAACAGGAGGCACCTCCAGTTGTCCAAGGTGAAGCACAGGATGAGGAAATGCCCCGCGCCCTTCAGGACAGGATGGGCGTCAGAGCTGCTGACAGCTCATCCATCCTGGGAAAAGCCAAGGGAACCCATCTCCGGTCCCAGGAGGAGCACGGGCAGCCCAACAAAGGTGACTTCAGCAGGGCTCCCTCCGTGCACTGGCCTCACTTGGCACCACCCAGGGATCACAGCCCCTCTGGCACTGCAGTGCTGAAATCCTTCCCTGGCCACTGCTCCCAGAGCCACGACCATCACACGCAGCCAGAGCTGCCCCTGGACTCACAGCCCTCACCACCCTCTGCTGCCAGGACATTTGGCTGGATCGTCTGCCTGGGCAGCCCCCACAGCCCTTGGAGCAGGGGTGGGATGTGGGATGCATGGTACCATGGGCAGCGGACTTTCCAACACCATCCTTGACCAACTGAAATACTACACAGGGCTCTACCTTCCCCCTCCCCTGGAAATCAGAGATATCCCGCTGACACGGCAGGGGAACCTCTGGGGCACAGCTCTCGTCTGACCAGTTCTGCAGCAGCATTAAAAAGCAAAACAAAACAAAAAAACCCCCACATACCGGGCCTGTCATGAAGTCATAGACCGAAAAAACCAAATTCAACAACACAGGAAACGTGCTGGCACCGCGTTAAAGTATAACTTTAGCACAACTTAGTCCTCAGTCAAAGACCTTTCCAAAGCCCCCCTACAGAGTAGCTCCTGAGCCCTCCCGACTCACTCTGCTGCTTCTCTTTCCAGCAGTTATTCCGAAGGTTTGCTATGTAGTCGTCCTCCACGCTCCGCTCAACGTTCTTCAGGTTCGTGCCTGTGTATTCCTCGGCAAAGTTCTCGGACACGTAGTAGGGG
The DNA here is from genome assembly GCA_020086605.1 of Lanius collurio. Lineage (NCBI taxonomy): Eukaryota > Metazoa > Chordata > Aves > Passeriformes > Laniidae > Lanius > Lanius collurio. The sequence continues at coordinate 818,037 of JACBWW010000010.1, read as the reverse complement.
ACTTTCAAGTGCTCTGTGACCCTCCTGTGTGTGTGACCCACAGACCTGGTGCAGGGACAAGAGCACAAACGTAGGACACGTTGCAAGGGCACAGCAAAGCCCCCAGCTCAGGTGATGTGATTCCAAATGGCTGGGAACTTCCCTCACCCCTCACCAGCCACAGGCTCAGAAGGGTGGAAAGGGAGCAGCATTTCTGGTGGAAATGAACCAACACAGCGAGAGTGAAGCTGCCAGGCCTCCAGCAAGGTGGGCAGAGCTCTGAATACAGACATAACTCCAAGGCACATTGCCCAAGGCCTAAACCCACTTAAAATAAAATGTTCTCTGGAATTTTCATTAAATCATTACAGCTGTGATTTCCTCCATTCTCAAAATGAGACCCCCTCTGTGCCCCAGCCTGCATCAACCAGCACAGAAAGCACCTTCCAGAAGGAAATCTCTTCCTCCCCCGGCCCTGTGGTTTTTGCACTTCAGACAAAGGCCTGCTCTTGCCTCCCCTGACACCCCAGCAGACCTAGGGACCCTCCCTAGGGCGTGTGTGTGAGCTGTAATGCAGGAGCTGGGCCCAAACGCTGGATTTGCTGGGAACGGCTCCACCTGGAGACGTGCCTGAAGTTCCCCATAATAAATACCAGCTGCTGCTGCATTAAAAGCCACCCTGACTCCTAAGCCAGGTATAAACATTAACTCATCCAGCTCGCCCTTCAGTCTGTTGTCAGGGTTTATGGGAGGGATCCCAAGACTCCTGCACGTTTCACCAAGGTGCAGCAGTGGGTAAACTAGATGGACTGAACAGCAGAGGTGTAGCCTGGAAAAAGCCCAACTCACTATCTTCCCTGTTAAGACAAAGCTGTGAGCTGTCCCAAAGCTCATATTCCTCTCCTGGATAAGGATGGACTACAGAGTGTGCCCTCACAGGAGAAGGACTGGGAATGGCAGGGCTGCAGCAGGACGCTGGGGTGTGAAGCATGAAAATCAGGGCAGAAGAAACCTGTCACCTTGCAGTCAGACATGCAATTAAGTCAGGCCAATTCCATGAGGTGTTCCTGAACAGTAACAACCAGGCCCACAGCCAGGCAGCTCCTCCAGCAGGAAGATTATTTTTGGAAGAGGTTTACAAAGGTAACAGTGACAAATGGTTCTTTAGGACTCTGCCCCTCTCAGTGACAGCTTCGCTATGGAGAGGTGGCATTTAAATCTCTGTGTTCAAAGCTTCTGCTCCCCTGCTCGCTGAGCTCAGGCACAGCTTTGCCTTCACTCCAGGCACAGGAGCTGGCAGTGAGCGATCCAGCAGCTCCTCCTGCCGGCACTGCACCACCTCATTCCAGCTCATGCACCCTGGCTGCTCAGGAAGAATGTGGGAGCACTTGGATGAGCTCATCTGCCACCCTTGTCCAAATCCAGGCTTGGAAATCAGGTTGCTTGCTGCTACCTGAGCATGCAGAGACAGGGACAGCACAGGGAATGGGGCAGCAGAGAAACATCTGGGGCTCAGGGATGGCTTCCTCTGGCAGCTGGCAAGGCTGGAAGCAAATCCCTGCCCACTTAAAACACTGCCCTCTCTTTGGTGTCTTCTCACCCCACAAACTCTTCACCAGTATAAACCAAACTGGTGTATGTGTATCATGCTTAATTCTACAGTGCTGCACAAATCACAGCTCAACACCCTTCACCCTCTCAGAATAACCCTGAACTGTGCCAAAACCATTCCACTTTTTGGTCCCAAGCACTAATGTCACAGTTTTTACCCTGAATCTGAAAGCTAAGCTGGGTTTTATAATATTTAACATCGTGCCCCACCCCTGGAATTGTTCAAGGCCAGGTTAGACGGGGCTTGGAGCAACCTGGTCTAGTGGAAGGTGTCTGTGGCCATGGCAAAGGGGCAGAACAAGATAATTTTAAGGTCCTTTCCAATCCAAACCCTTCTGGTGCTCTATGAGCGATGGCAAACCTTGCTACCTATGAAAATAAGCAGGAACCCTGGGCTGCAACCAGGTCTGCCCTCTCTAAATGCACACAAGGAACTTGCACTGAACATGTATTAAGCTTTTGTCAAGAATGATGCAAGCAGACAGAAACCAAGCCTGTTTTCCCACTCTTTGTTGGCATGGCAAAGTGACTAAGAATAAGGACATGTTCCATTAGTCACTGGAGGGAGCAGATCTGGGCATTTCCACAGGATCTACAACAGAACAGTTTCGCTTTCGCATCCTAAATGTTTGGCAAAGCTATTTCATGGCAAGATGAGAGTTCAGAAACAGGGGATTTCTCCGGGAGTCTTTTATTCATGATCCTCTTCCTCTACTGCTTTGTACTGAGGCTTTCATGAAGAACATGCCTTTTGTTTTTCACACTCTAATTTAACTCTACACTTCAACTTGTCCCATATGGGATCTCGCTGCTGGGCTACAGCCTCCCCAAACCATTTTGTCTGTCCCTTTCCATGACAGACAGCCGTGGGTATGGACTGCAGAAGGTCCCTGTCAAAGAGCTCACTCTCTCCATTAGGGAAGTGAGCCCCCTTTGACTTTCCCTGCACCTTGTATCTCACACCTGTTTGAGAACCAGGAGGACTTCACTGGCAGCAGGAGCAACGGGGTCAGGAGATAAAGCAGAAAAACCAAAGAAAGCCAGGAAAAACAGAGGCAAGATCCCTGTCCCATCAGGCCCCTCCAGAGCCCACCCCCTCCCCATGTGGATAAGTTTTAGAGGAATGGGTACTAACAGCCTGTGGCTCAAACTGTAGGGTGGGCTGGAGACCATCATCTGGCTGAGAGCAGACACAATGATCAGGATGAGGATGGGCATCAGCTGGACGAAGAGCCCCAGGCCGCCCTGAGGGAACAGAAACACACAGTGCAGTGCCACCCATACACCTGGACAAGGACCCCATGGCACCGCCCTCCCTTCCTCCCTCGGTGCTCCAACACAACCTCCTCTCTCCTGCTTTTCACAGGGAGGAACCCAAAATAGCTGGGGGGCACCCAGCAGCCCACAGGACAGTGTGACTCCCAATGTCCAAACCCCCTGACCCTTCTCTGGATGTGACAATGGGCAGAGGGGACTGCCAGGGGGAACTCTGGGAGGGAATTCCAAAAGCCTCATGCCTACACTTAGTTTTTCTAGAGCAAACTAGTGAGCAGGACTGGTTTTATGGATGGCCTTCTCCCCTTTTAAGTGTTGGATGGAGGAAGGTAATTCCCCCTCTCCCTCACCTCCTGAGCTCCCTCCAGTTCCACCTTTAAGCCTGAGAAAAAAATATTCAGGAAGCTCTTGTTTGTTTGTTTTTTTACAATAAAATTGGCTGTGCCCAGACAATAGCCACAACCTTAACTCCAGCTTTCTGTTCAGGGGGGTGGCAACAAGCAGGACTGTTTCATGAGCCAGTCACAGGAACCAGCTCCCAATCCACGTGTTGGGAAAGCCTCCAGCCTCCCAAATCCCGGTGTATTTTCCACTTACGTCGCCCTGGTGCTCCCGCCTGTCCTGCCTCTGGTGGTAGGTGTACCTCATCCTGCCATTGCTGTACACGTGAACATTACCTGCAGGAAGAACACAACTCTTACTCCATACTCACAGTGGGGAAGGTGCTGCTGGCTGGCCAGAGAGGGACCAAAAAAGGTGGCTGTGATCCATGTCACCTCCTTCCAGGCTGGAACAGGAGTATTCCTAAGGTGGCTTGAGTGCAGAGTGGGCACAGAGATCCTTCTGAAAGATTTTGCAGGATCATATGAAAACTCAGCTTGGAAGTGACCTCAGGAGGTTCAACCTCCTGCCCAAAGCAGGGTCAGCTACAGAGAGAGAACACCATGCACAGGCCTTCTCCCTTCTGATTGAATAATTAAAACCAGTTACAAACAGAAACAATTCTGGTGTTTTTCCCACCCTGCACATAAAGTTCTTCCATGTCTTGTTTTAAATGTCAAAGCTACAGCTGAAAAGGGAGCCAGGCTGAGAGAGCAGCCCTCAATTCTCTCGGGACAGTGAGGAAAGGGAAAAAAGGACTGAGCTAAAATAGCAACATGCTGTTTTTGCAGGAGTAGCTTGGCCTCTCTGCCAGGCAGAGCACAAATGCTACAAAAGGCTTCCAGATGCCTTTGAGAGGCATTGGTGTTGAGGTGTTAGTTCATAGATTCCAGACAGGAAAGAGCTACCAGAGTAAATTTTCTTAACTGAAACCAAAATATTTTTTTCAAGTTGGTCAAAAAGCTCTGCATCCACTTCCAGTCAGATATGACTGGAGCAAGGAGAAAGGAGTCTTCCAAAATACTCTTATCCTGACATGGAATCTGTCTTTTGAGAAAGTAAAGGAACAGGTGCCTGATTCCATGGTCAGCCACCTGTGGACAGACAGGATGCAGATTTATTTTTCAATTCACAAGGTCTAAATTATGCTGTAGAAATATTATTTTCCTTTTTTTTATGGGACACAAAGGAGAGAAGGAAGTGGCCACTGACCGTGGAGAACCTGCTCCAGCTGCGTGGTGGAGCAGACAAAGATCAAGAACAAGGCCCAGGTGTTACCTCAGTTTGCTCTGATAAGAAGATTTAAATTCCAAACCCACCAGAAGGCAGAAAAGCCTTCCTCAAAAAAGAGTTATTTTCACAATAACCCTTAAAACAAGCCACTTTTTGTTCTAGCATTCAACCCAACCCAACAGCAGCCGATGCTGCCAGCATGCAAACAAACACCTGAGGCTGGGAAGAAGTCCAGCTCTGATGGTTGCTGAGTTCTCCAAGACGAACAATTTAAGAAACTCGAAGTGTTGAGGCCACCCATGAAGGAAAACTCTCCCTCACCAAGCCCAGCAACCCTTGCACGGCCCAATAAATCCCAAACGCGCTGTTCCAACACCAAAAGGATGAGGCCCCACTCAAGGAACTAAGGTTTAAGGTGCTTACTAGAAGGAAAACCACCCCCAAAGAACATGTTGAAGAGGTCCTCGGGGGAGATGTCAGCCTCGAAGCCACGGTGGAAGTCCGAGTGGCTGTGTCCGTGCCGGGCAGGGTTCAGTTTCTCGTCTCCGAACTGGTCGTACTGCTTCCTCTTCTCCGGGTTGCTCAGCACCGCGTACGCATTCCCGATGGCTGCAACACGGACAACGAGGGAGCAGTGAGCTCCTTTCTCCCACAGACAGCCCTGCAAACTCTGGGAATCCCCCAGGATTTGCCTTTCTCATCATGCAACCCAATCTCAGCTATCCAGGTATCTGGCACATGTCTCTGGCAAATCCAGACAGGAGGAAACCACATGCAGTGAAAAATTCCTTCATTAATTCAAATGAAGAAGTTATGATATGACTGGTAAGGATTTGGTGTATGTCCTCAGAGAAACCCTTCAGCTGTAGGCAGATGTGTAGGGAAATAAAATTTTAGTTGACAAATTTCATTCAAAAGTGCAATTAAGGGAATCCAATGTCAGAGCCTAAAACTAAAACTGCAAAGAATTTAAATATGGGCTAAATCCCTGAAAGAGACTTTAAAACTTTCCATAAAAGCTGCTAAGGAAACATTAGCCAGAAGTTGCATCTGTCAGCTATGAGTTTCAGTATTTCCCAATGCCACATGCAAGGTGCATAATTAAAAGAACTGTTAACCTGTGCCTGTGAGGGTGGAAATGTACTGGAGCTAAACCCCTGCCAGGTCCCCCAGGTCGCTCTCCTTCCAGCCCCAGGAGTTTGAGCCCTTCTCCCAGAACGTCTGCCTGCCACTCTCCTATTTCTGTACTCACTTCTCGACACATTCCAGCTTCCCACCTCACTCTGTACCAACCCACACCAGGCCTCCCTGTATTGCAGGGAGCCAAAACACCACGGTGTGTAAAAGGCAGGGGCAGAAGGGATGGAAAAGGGGGATAACAAGCCCTTTTGGAGGAGATCAGCCCCAAGATTCAACATTTTCCCCATGGTCAGATGGAGGTGTACGGTTTCCTCTTGGAGTGGGGGTTTGGAGGGCTGAGGATGTAATGTCAATACGCTCCTTCTCCTTCTTGGTTATAATTAGTGCACACAGAGCAAACGTTTTTAGAGCCAGGCAGGGAAGCTGGTGGACAAGGACTGACTCAGGGTGCACCAACCACACAGCTGGGAAGAACAAGGGAAGCAATGACAACAGAGCAGCTCAGGGTTTGTTCACTCTCTGACTTGGTGCTGACAAAGCCCAAGGAACACCTCACTCCAAAGCAGGATTTTAGCTCCAAGTAGCCAGGCTCAATCTTTTCCCAAGAGCAGGCAGGCAGTGATGCAGACCTGCCACGAGACAGCCTGCAGCCAGCTGGAACTGTACACTGAGACACGGGCTCAGCACAAGAGGCAGTACCTTATCAGCAGTCACTGGGAAGGCAAATGCCAAGACTTCACCTAATACATCATCGTAAGGAAAAATTAACTCATATCCTCACAGCAGGGCCCGTTTCACCCTCTGGAATCAAACAGCTGGACTTCAGCTCAGCTCAGGGGCTGAAGGACAGGAAGCCAAGGAGGCAAGGCCTGGAGGAGATAACCCCACAGTGGGGGATAAAGGGCACCTTGCTTAACGCTCCGCTTCTGGCACGTAACTCCTGCCAAGGCCTTGGGCAAACATCATTATTCAAGATTACAGGTGAGGAAACCTGCCTTTGGTCACTGAGGGATCCAAGGATGAGCCTTGGATCAGCAGCTGTGCACAGGCAGAGTTGATACCTGTGTGCAGAAGCTCTTTCATCTGCCCCCACACCAGCACAGGCTCTCCCAAGCAGCTGGGGGTCGGTCACTATTTGCTAACACTTATCAGGGAAGGATTTAAGTCTTAAAAGGCTTGAACAGACCTTACCTAAGACTTTTACTGCTGAATTCATGTCTGTGAGGAGCTCCCCTGAATACTGTGTCAGTACACTCACACGAGGCTGGCCCTGCTCCCTGCTCTAGCACAGGTCTCATGCATTTCACTCCCAAAATCAGACAGCTTTGGGGTGGAAGATGCCTTAAAGACCCTCTTGTTCCACCCCCTGCCATGGACAGGGACACCTTCCAATATCCCAGTCCCATCCAACCTGGCCTAGAAAACTTCCAGGGATGGGGCAGCCACAGCTCCTCTGGGCAGCCTGTGCCAGAGCCTCAGCACTGTCTTGAGTAAAGACTTTCTTCCTAAAAAGTGGCCAGAATCAGACTATTTAAATGGCTTCCAAACCAGTGCTGTATGACTGGCACCAAGGAGCTCTGTGTTTACTTCAATGATAATAATCAAACCTCCACAGCTTGCAGGGGAAAATGCAGTTATACGGTTTAAGCAATAGCATTTCTCTTGGAAAATTACTCCAGTTTTAAGGTATCTTATTACCCAAGAAACATCCCTGCTGCATTTGTAGAGAAGCTCTGAGAACTGGGCTCTTTGCAGCAGAGCTAGAGCTCCTTTTCTGAGTTCTGGCTGGACTCACTTGTATGGCTGCTGCAGTTTCACCCTAGAAACTTCCACCTGGGATTTCTATCCACCAATTCCATCCACCAATGGTTGGGTGTTTCCTGGAATGCTTCTCCTGAGGGGTTTGTGAACCCAACAGCTGTCTCTAGTGCTGCACAACTTAACTGGGTTAATCCTGACAGAACTCCCTCCTGAGCAGCGTGGCAGGAGGCTGAAGCAACAACACACTGGGAAGGCTGCTGGGAGAAAGAGAAGGAAGGCTTCTCCTTATCCAGCCAACAGAGGTGAATCCCACCCGTGCCAACCTGTGTTTATTATTTTAAGCTCATTCTTTGTTCATGACACAACCAGCTCTGAAGGGAGACAACTTCCCACAGAGCAGCTTTAGCTCACTCTGCCTGACTCATGGGGCTGTTTTTAAGGGTTCTCACTAGCCCAGCTCAGTGAGAGTTGGGGGCTGACCACAGACCTGGAGTTGGCTTTACCTTTGAATGCCTCTGTGGCTCCTGGCGCGTGGTTCTTGTCCGGGTGGAACTTCAGTGCCAGTTTCCTGTAGGCCTTTTTCAGATCCTCATCAGAAGCTTCTCTGTTCACTCCCAGAATTTCATAGTAATCTTTGCACTGCTTTACCCTGCCAAGGGAGAGGGGAGAGAACAGAGACACTGAGTTCCAGGAGTGAAAACCTTTGTCTTGAATGCTCATCAGCTCTGAGGCTCCTCACACAGCACGGTTTCGATGGATGTTGCTCAGGGATCTCTGGATTACTCAGCCCTCCCTGCTCAGAGGGTGACCCAGTTGTTTTCACCGACTCATTCCGGCTGTGCTGGCATGACCAGCACGGAACGAGTCGGGCCAGTGGGGGTGGAGGGGCCTCTCCTTAGACCTACACAGGAATGAGATTGGCAAATAAACTTCACACTCATTGTGCTCACGTTTTGGAGGCTGTTTGGGAAGGACTACAGGACCTGAAGGATATTGGCCTTCACTCCCACCACTTTCTCCTCAGCTAATTCCCAGATCTAAAACCTGCATCAGCTGAATTCCAGAGGAGGAAGGAGGGAGCTGCCCAGAGTGTGCAGCCCAGTTCTTCCTGGGCACACTCACAGCCCAGCCAAGGCTTCTGCTTCTCAGTGGTGAGACAGAATCCAGCAGGCTGGGATTTTAGAGAAGTGGATGACATAACAAACATTCCTGCAAGTCCCTTGGAGCAGTTCTTGCGCAATTCAGGCCGTGCCCATAACCTTAAATGAAGTTTACCAAGTGACTGCACCTGCAGTTCAGTCCTTCAGCTTCCAGGATGGGCAAATGGGAAAAAGCAGTAAAGGGAAGCTTGAAACAGGGTTTGGAAAATGAACAGACCCAACCCAGCTGCCTACCAGGGCTGCTGGAGCTATAAATCCTCCTGGGCTTGTTCTTAACGCTATTCCATATGGTTCAAACCTGAAATCTTTAAAATACTGTGAAAAGCAGACGGGTACCATGTGATAAAGTCAAACAAATGCCCACTGTGCACAAACCTTTTCACTGCATCCAGCTGGTCCTGAGTGTAGCCCTTGGGGGCCTCCCCTCCAGCCTCTCCGTTGGCTGATGGGAAATCTCCACTCATTTTCCTGAACTGAGGGTTTGTGGACTCCCTGGACTGGGACTGGCCATTGGCCGACTGCTCGTTCTTGTTGAGTGATTCGAGCAGAACTGAAATGAGAGAAAGAAAAACATAGAGAAGAAAGCACCAAGCTCAACCTGCCCTTCCAGCTCTCCCATGAAGAGATCCCTCTTCATCTCTACCACCGTTCCAAGATCTCCCTCATCCTTCCTCAGGGAGACCCTCACCTTTCCTGCTGCTTCTCACCCAGGTGTGAGGGCTCCTCCTGAAGGTATTCTGCTTCTCCCAACACACACAACCTCCATAAAAACCCCGGGACCACCTAGACAGACAGTCCAGGAGCCACAGCAGATTAGCAAAGCAGCACGTGTCCCTGTCCTTTTTCCCCTTCCATCTCTCCTTGACAGCAAAGCATGTCCAAATTTGTTCTCTAGTACTTTATAAAGTGTATCTCCTGCCTTTGAGAGCCTACAGTGCTACAGGGGAAGTGATGTGACGATGCCACATCTTTGGAGAGGTTAGAAAAATAATTCTGTGGGCTGCCAATCCCACAGGGACACTCCCCTTTTGGGGACAGAACTGCAGCACTGATGGCTGCCAGCTCCTCACACGAGTCACACAGGCTCTTTGTTCTCCTGTCTCTACCTACGGATTTGGAGCAGCTGTGAGAACCACCCTCCCTCTCAATTGCTGATGTGGATAAATTCACTCTCTCTTTTCTTTTCCTCCTTGCAAGGCTCAGGCACTGCCTTCCATCCTCTCCAGCCAAGAGAGGACAAACATGCAGGCCTGGCCTAACCACACAGGTGACACAATGCAGGGACACTCCAAGCACCTTTCCATCATGCGTTTCCCTGGCAGCTGGGCAGCATCATCTTTTAAAACTGTTTTTTAAACCAAGCTTTAAACTGATTTCTTCACCCCCATTAAAAAGACCAGGCACACCATGCTACAGTGAAACCAAGCCATGGGTATTTACACAGGCCCCAGCATCCTGAGCTTGCAGTCCTTTATCCAGACCCCAGCACTGGGAAGGACGTTCCACCTCCTCCCACAGATTGCACATCGCAGACCTTGCACTGTGGGGGCATCACCTTCTTTAGGCAAGTGCAAACAAAACTTGCAGGCCAAGAGATGAGCCAAGATACCCTATCTGGCCCCAGAGCTTGGAGGGGCAAGAAAAATCCACTTGGTAATCCAAAAGCCAATACAGGATGAAGGATAAAAAGGACAGTGGGCTGAGGAGCAGTAACTCACTGAATAAGCTTATCAAATTTAAAAGTAATTTATTTTAGAAAAATAAATCCTTCCCTCCCTCATATTCACAACATTCCAGTGCTCATTGAATTATAGTATTGGGTTTTGCTCCTTCCAAACTTGGAGCAATCTGCCAGATGATTTTAAATTTCACCTCATGAGGCTGTTCCCCCACCCCCCCCCCCCTGCTGCTTTGGGCATAGTTCTCTACAGCTCACCAGGAGATTCTGATCCCAGAACAGTTTGGGTTGGAAGAGATCTCAAAGTCCCTCCAGTGCCACCCCTGCCATGGGCAGGGACACCTCCCACTGTCCCAGGCTGCTCCAAGCCCCAATGTCCAACCTGGCCTTGGACACTGCCAGGGATCCAGGGGCAGCCCCAGCTTCTCTGGGCACCCTCACAGGGAGAAATTCCTCACCAATATCCCATCTGTCCCTGCCCTCTGGCACTGGGAAGCCATTTCCTCCTGTCCTGCCATTCCAGTTCCTGAAGAAATCCCTCTCAAATTTTCTTTATAGCCTCTTCAGACCCTGGAAGGAGCTGTGAGCTCTCCACACAACCTCTCCTCTCCAGCCCCAGCTCTCCCAGCCTGGCTCCAGAGGGGAGCTGCTCCACTCCTCTCAGCAACTCCACAGCCTCCTCTGGACCTGCTCCAACAGTTCCACGTCCTTCCTGTGCTGGGCCCCAGGGCTGGAGGCAGCTCTGCAGGTGGGTTTCACCTGAGTGGGGTAGAGAGGCAAAATTCCGCCCTCCCCTGCTGCCTGAAGTGCACTTCCCAAACCCAACCACAGAAATCCACAGATGGCCATGGGTCAGTCCCATTTTGCCCTACAGCCCCAATTGTGTTGCTTTCTGCATCCTGCATGCAGCCCCAGCACAGCACAAAGTCAGGGATTACTGAAGCAGAGTGTGCAGAATTCGATTTCAGTTCTGCCAACTCAGTTCCTCCCCACCACGTGCCAGAGCTCTGTTCCTCCCCACCACGTGCCAGAGCTCTGTTCCTCCCTTATTTGCCAACATTTGCCCAACTTCCGATGAATTTTCCCCCAATTCCCGTTTTAAAGGTGACCAGCGTGTGACTATGCCTCCACCAACATGCCCTGACACATTTTTGCTGCAATCTCTTTGCAAAACCCTTCCCTGATGTCAAAAATCCCAGCCAGGGTCAGAGATTGCAGCACTGGCTGCGCAAGGGCCGTGTCCCTGTTACCAAACCCCACATAATTCTCGGGAAAGAGAAGTCCCAGGAGCTCCACAGGCACTCAGTGACCACTGTGGGATCTCTGGCAGCATTTCCCAACTCCAGACCCAGCAGGACATCAAGCAAAGGGTCCTTGGATGAGAAACTTGGTTGGGTCTGGCCACAAATTAGCACACTGTGTTTAAGATTAACCCGCCCTCCTGCCCTCTGCCTTCCTCCAAAAGTCACTTTTCCTACCCAGTAATTTCACCAAAGTATAAATCCTGAAGGAAAGGGAGGGAAGGAAAACCACACCACACACACAACACGCTGTGTTTGATGAAGGGGGAAGAGGCCTGGTGCAACCAAAAAGAGGATTACAGGAAGCTTTACAGCACAAGCCGCAGAGCTCAGCCAAAGAATCCAAACTCAGATGAGGTCAAAGTGAAAAAATATTTAAACTTACAGCCCTTTGAATAAAATTCTGCAATGTAAGAACGTGCAGGGAAAGAACTGTGTTTGGCTGCTTTCACAAACCACATCCCATATTAACTAAAGCTTCCAGGAAATTTAAAAAAAAATCATAAACCTGGCAGAAAGTCTTCAAGGAGGATTATTTTGTTATACGTGTGAGAGTGTGAGCTCAGCCATGGCCTAGCTGTCTGCAAACAGTGAGAAACTGCTGGAGGAGGAGTAGGCGAGGGAGAGGAAGAATATGATGAAAGCAGGAGGGACAGGAAGAGGAGAGGAGGAGGAATGGGAGGAGGAAAGGAGGAAAGATGAGAAGGAGAGGAGGAATAAGAGAAAGGGATTAGGAGAAATAGGAGGAATTGAGAAATAGGAGGAGAGACGGAATACAAGGGGGAATGCAGGAACAGGAAGGAGAGGAATAGGAGAGGGAGGGGAGGAATGGGAGGAGGAGAGGAAGAGGAATAAGAGGAGGAGAAAAACAGGAGGAGGAGAGGAATAGGAGAGAAACAGGCAGCGGAGGAGGAAAGGAACAGAAGGAGGAGAGGGACAGAAACAGGAGGAAAGGAACAGGAGGAGGCGAGGAAGAACAGGAACAGAGGAATAGAAGAGGGAACGGTGGAATATAAGGAGCTTAACAGGAGGAGGAGAAGAGGAGGAATAGGAGTGTAATAGGAATAGGAGAGGAGGAATACGAGGAATAGGAAAGGAGGAATAGGAGGAGAAGGGCTTTTCGCAGCCCCTCGAGCACTTCTCACTTGCCTTGCCAAGCTCCTTCCCTCCCTCAGCGCTGCTCCACCAGCAGCGGCGGTTGTGCCCTCGGCTCAAGGGTCCCACGGCAGCGCGGAGCCGGTCCCTCTTCCCTTCCCGGCCCCCTCCTCACCGGGAGCCCCCGCTAAAGACTGAGGCCGCGGGCGGACGGCACGCGGTGCCAGCCCGTCGGTACCCGGTGGCAGGCGGTACCCCGGCTCGGGGTTACGCGGTCCCGGGCGGTACCCGGGCTCGGGGAATAGCCGGTCCCGGGCGGTACCGCAGCCCGAGACCCCAGGGCACCCCCCGGGACCCCCGAAGAACTCGCTTTCCCGGCGTGCCCCGCGCGCACTGCGCAGGCGCGGTGAGGGTGAGAGGTCAGGCCCGGCGGCGGCCGCTCAGGCCGCACTCCCTCGGGCCCCTCCCCGCGCCCCCGGCCCGGCGCTCACCGCGGACCCGCTGAGAGGGGTACAAGCGCTGCGCCTTCTCCAGGAAGCGGCGGGCCTTGTCGGGCTGGTTGGCCTTGGCGGCGGCCAACGCAATACCGATGCACCTCTCCGCCTCGTCCCGGTTCGACTCCATGGCGGCGGCGGCGACCGGGCGGGGGGGGGGGGGAGAGGGGGGGCCCGGGCGCGGAATGATGACGTCACAGAACCCTGCCCTCAGCGGGGCGGGGCAGGCGGAGTTTTTGGGAAGCCGAGACGGGAGAGGGACGGAGCGGGAGTTTGGGGGCTCCCCGGGGGGAACGGGAGGGGAGCGTCCCGTGTAAGGGACGCCAAAGGGCACCCCAGCATTGTGCTGCCGGAGGGGGCTCGGAAGTGAAGGGTTAACCCCTTCAGGAATTCCCTCAGAGTGCTCCTCCTTACCGAGCTTCCTGCCTTGGAAACCGGTCCTGGCTGAAGGAAGGAGGCGCTCCCGAGGGCTGAGGCTGCTCGGGGCTGTCTCACATTCAGCCGCACGAGGGATGGCGGAAACAGCCTTCGTTCCGAGCGGGGCAATTCAGAGACGGGGGACGGATCCCTGGAGGCTGCCACGGGGAGCAGGCAGGAGACAGGGCAGAAGAGCTGCAGCCAGGAAGGGCCAAACCTGCCCTCCCATAGGGGTCTGTGACGTGTGACAGCACAGGGACCCAAACCACCCCAAAGGAGTAGGTTCTGGCTGGGAAACGAGGGAGGGGAGGAAGATGACTCTAGCTGGACTGATCAATGTCCCCGTATGAACCATGGAATCCTACAATGGGTTGGGTGGGACGGGACCTTAAAGCCCATCCAGTGCCACCCCTGCCATGGGCAGGGACACCTCCCACTGTCCCAGGCTGCTCCCAGCCCCAATGTCCAGCCTGGGCTTGGGCACTGCCAGGGATCCAGGGGCAGCCACAGCTGCTCTGGGCACCCTGTGCCAGGGCCTGCCCACCCTCCCAGGGAACAATTCCTGCCCAATATCCCATCCAGCTCTGCCCTCTGGCAGTGGACAGCCATTTCCCCCTGTCCTGGCACTCAAGGCCTTTGTAAATATTCCCTCTCCATGTTTCTCGTCAGCTCCTTCAGGCACTGGAAGGCCACAGTTGGATCACCCTGGAGTTCATCTCTAGGCTGAACAATCCCAGCTCTACCAGCCTTTGCTCATAGCAGAGCTGCTCCATTCCTCTGATCATCTTGGTGCTCTTTTCTGCACCTGCTCCAGCAGCTCCACATCCTTCCTGTGCTGGGGAAGGAAAGTATTCTAGGAGTGACTTAACCCTTTTGTCTGTCCAGCTCTGGAAAGTCATGGGGTTGTTTCCCCCGCCTCCCAAAACGCCCCATCTTCAGTGGCCCAGCCCCAGCCTTGGGTGAAGACCTGCAGCAATGCAGAGACAAAGCCAGGTTGTTGTGAGCAACATCTTTACATTATATTTTACAGAGGACAGCACCTGGCAACCAACACCTGTCCCCCTTCCCGGGACAAGTCCCCACAGAGAGGGCTCTCTATTTAGGAAATTAATTAGGGAGCTCCTGCAGCAGGATGCTTGTGCACAGTGGGAAGGGCAGGAGAGCCAGTTGCTCCACTGCTTGAGCTGCTCTTCCCCAGAGGCAGCACCCTCCTGCAGCAGGTGCAGCACAGAGCTTTTGGTTGGCTGGAATCCTGATCTGGGATCCAGGAAATCCAGGAATCGCATGGCTTTTCTGAGGAGCAGTCTGAGAATCAAAACAACCCCCATGCCATTTCTTCATAGCATTAAATAAAGCTGCTTTTGGGCCCAGCTCTCGAGCAGGGCACATCACGCTGCAGAGGTGGTGGCAGTTAAAGTCCTTTCCTTGTTCCTGAGAGAGAGGAATATTGGGGAGGCAGCAGCAAGCATATACAACAGGCATGGATTTCTAACTTGGATTTACAAAACCCTCCTGCTCCAGACAGCCTGGGCTCTCCAGAGCCTGGTGCCACCTCGCCGGTGCCCACGGGCCGTGCCAGGGCTGATCCAGGGGAATGGGGGTGCTCCTTCCTGACCCCCCTACTGCTGCTTGGGAGCTGTGAAGTCCCACGCTGTCTCCTGGGCACACTTCCACATGGCCCTCATGAGCCGGGTGAAGCCCATATCCTTGGGCTTCTCCAAGCCCCTCATCAGCCGCTGCTTCATGATGGCAACAAACTCCTTGTTGCTCAGCTCCCCGTTCCCTGCAGAAAGGAGGGAAAATAATCAGAGACCCACCAGCAACCTCCCTGAAATGGTAACTTTAAAGGGCAGCAGCCACAAGTGTCCTTTCCTGCACAGACTGAGACCACATTTGGCTCTCACCTCCCAAAATATCCTGCTGAGCAAGGGTTCCCGAGCCACAGAGTTTGAATCCCAACCCTATGGATGCTTGCAGGAGGCAGAAAAGCAAATGCAAATCAAATGTCTGTGTCCTCACAGGAAACAATGCTTTAAGTGATTTAGGAAATTATGGGTGCACAGATTTTTCTTAATGGAGTAGATTTGTTGATCTGATGAATGAGGTTATGGAGAATGCTGCCACTTGGCAGCAAAATTCCAGCAAACTACTAAAGGGTGTGCAAAATTCCCTCCAGTGCTGCAGGTTTTTAATGTTTGTAAACACTGATGGAATGAAAACAACAAAATAATAATAAAAACAGGAGCTCTGTGCCTGCTTTTCTACTTGATTTCTTCCTTGGGGGACTCCTCTGGCAACCACAGTCTTTCCCCCTAAAGATTTGCTATCAAAATATTTAGGAGATTCTCCTCTGAGAGAAGACAAACAGGGAATATTTGGATACACTTCAGCTCACTCTAATCTCCAGCCTGATCATCTGGCTTGAAGATTGTGTGAGAACAGTGGCAGTGAAGCACAGAGGAAAATAAAACAGGAGACCTTAGAAAGGTGCAAAGGAGCAGGTGGGGCTGAAAGCGAGAGGGAAAACAAGGAATAAAATAATGAAATACATTTTTTAATGTTCATACTTATGCACCAGTGCTGGCACTGAGAGCTGCCAGATGCTGGTGACTGTGCTGGAGAAGCAGGGTGCCAGCCAGAACTCTGATTTTGGCTTGGCAGTTTTGGGAAAATGCAGAATTTCCAAGTCAGAATTGCTGTCATCTAGCAGAGACTCCAGTAACTCCCATTAAATCCAGGAGTGCTTCAGTGTGGCAACAACTACCCCAGAGCACTCACATCCTCTGCAGACCCAGGAGCTTCCCAGCTGGGCACAGAGCTGCCATTAATTAATTAAAAATTAAGCTGACATTTGTCTAGGACACTTTGGAGAGAAAGCCCCAGACCAGCTCGTTTCCAACACTGGAGGACAACAGCTCATTTTGTTAAACAACCTGGACTTCTGTGGGGGGAAGAAAGGAGCAAAGCATGCACACCAAACCCTCCCATCCATGCTCCAAGATCCACGTCTCACAAGGCAAATACCATTGGATACCCTTCCCAAAAGGGCAGGGGGATCACCACAGATGCATGGACAGAGGACATGGCAAGAAGAGCCCTCTCCCCCTGTGTTTGCTCCCCTGGCCTGGCTGAGGCTGGAGTGGTCACTCACTCACCGTCGCAGTCGAAGAGCGCGAACACCACGTCGCACACGTGGTCCGAGAGCTCCACCTTGGCCACTGTCCTGGCCACCTGCTGCATGGTCACTGCAACAGAGGGAGGGCACAGGGTCACAGAGGGGTCAGGATGTGCTGGCCACAGTGGGAGACGTGTTCCTCCATGGAAAATGGCCTTTGTGTCTCCAGAGAGGCCTGGAATAAGCTCAATCAACAAGGCAGCTCCTTCTGACAGCGTTCCAAAGCTGATACTCTACCAAGCAACTGGGAATTACAAAAACTGCTTTTCCTGATGCAACCCAATAATTGCCAGATGAACTCACCCACCCTCCCATGGGGAGCAGACCAGGTTAACCTTGCAATAAAAGAAAGAGTTGTAAGGAATTATTTCTCTTTTCTCCCCAGACCGGCAGCAGAGAAGCAAGCAGGAGTTTTATTCCCACCTTTAGAAAAGGGCAATCCATGGAGCTGCCAATCTGTCAGGGTTAGGCAGTTGATTTTGCTGCACAAATGGGAAAAAAAAGCCCTCACTAGGCTGGTGTGAGTATTTAAATTGCTTCCCTACAAAGCCTGACCCAAGGAAACCATCCCCAGCAACTGGGATCAATGCTTAGCTGTGGAGTAAGGGAAAGGAGGGAAGTGATGCACCTCAAAACCAGACTGAAACCAAAAACAGCCTCTGCTTTCCTCCACAGCATCCTTATAGGTTTCTGCACCCACAGTCCTTCAGGAATTTTGGAGAGTTAAGTGTGTCAGAAAGTAAAAAATAATCATCCAATATAGACCTTAACTGGATTAATTACAAACTGCATAAAATATTTCTAATAGAATTTTTTTACATGATTGTTTACATTATTGGTACCTTCCACCCCATTTCTCCTCCCCTGAGTGAAATTTGGGGTTTTCCAAGAGGAATTCACAGCCACCATCAGGTCCTTTTCCCCACAAAACCACTCCTTTTATTAAAAAATGCAGGAGAAAATTGAAACCACACATTATATATATGTGAAATATTTATAATCTCAAATAGGACCCTGCTTTTCCCACATAATTATTCTTGAGTGAAATTCCTTTCCTCCATGAGTGATGTAGCTCCAGTCAGCAGTCATTACTCTCTATTTCCTCAGACAGCAACACCAAATTTCATTTAATTTGTTGTAAATGTACAACTTCTCTCAAGGTGCTTCACCTCAATGCCATCTTCCCCTCCTGGTGCCCTGGGTGCCCTATTGCTGTAGCCTTACATGTAAAGAAAAAAAGTTAGAATGATTTCCTGTATCACACAATTCCAGAATGGTTTGGGTTGGAAGGGACCTCAAAGCCCACCCAGTGCCACCCCTGCCATGGGCAGGGACACCTCCCACTGTCCCAGGCTGCTCCAAGCCTGGGCTTGGGCACTGCCAGGGATCCAGGGGCAGCCCCAGCTTCTCTGGGCACCCTGTGCCAGGTCCTGCCCACCCTCTCAGGGAACAATTCCTATTGAACATCAAATCTAAATCTCTCAGTTTAAAACCACTGCCCCTTGTCCTAATTCCTTTAATTATAAGTTATGGTTTTCTGTTGAGATTTCACCCCCTCCTTCCATCTCTGCAGGGATTCTCCTGATCCTTCCTCTCCTATTTATTTTTCACAGCCACAGTTTTCCCAGCTGGAACTTGTACTCACAGCCACCAGTTCCTGCTTCCTCTCCTATTAATCCAACTGCACAAGTGTCAGCTCCATCCCATCGTTCTTGCTCAATGCCAGAGTGACTTCACAGGGCTGCATGACTGTGCTGGGTTTGAAGGAATCACAGGCAAGGGGGAAAGCATCTCCACTTTCTGTTTCCACACACACACTCCAGACTACAAGGTAGCTCAGGGAGGCAAGTAAAATTGAAGTAAACCTGCTGGAGTAATTTCTTTACCATTTCACAAAATGAAATAGGTGCTGTCTGGGAAACATCTCTTCAAACAAAGCCTGTCCAGGTCTGGGGTTCTGGGACAGAAACTTTCTGGATTTCATACCACTGAAAATGAGTTCCACATTTCTATCTTAAAAAGCTTCTAAAATTTCAGGCATTGCTATCTCCCACTGGTTCCTTTAATGAGCCATGTGAGATATTTTATGCAAGTTTAGTGTCTGACACAGTTATCCTTTTTTTCCACTCTGATTCCCAGAACTGCACCATGAGCAATGCCTCACCGAGTGCCTGCAAATGGGGCTTCACTCCAGGCCAGAGCCTCACCAGATGGCAAACTTCACTTTTTCCTCCAACTTGAGATTAATCACACATTTGGCCAAAAGAATGGACAGCTGGGCTGCTGCTTTTGTTTTCCAAATGGTACTGGGGGTGATGGCAGCAGAGCTCCCTGCCCTGGGCCATTCCAGGATGGAAAAGCAGGACACATGTGTCTTGGGCTCCCAGATATCAGTCTCACGTTGATGCACACGTTTTATTTCCAGGCTCCCAGTTGCAAATGTTGGATGCTATCACTGACAGTAGCACTACCAAAATCTGTTTAACTTTTTACAAATCATTTGTGTGAGTGCTGGAGTGCCTGTCCAGGAAAGAGAGGGATAAGCCTTATGCAATGCTGTGGGCACAGCACATTTTCCTTTGTCTCCTCAAACTGTGAGGCTGCAGCTGAGCAGAAGCTGTTTTGACATCAAAGGGAACATGACAGAAAGTCATGGAGATCAGGGAGAAAAAAGCAGAGCTCCCAAACCAAAGGCAGAGCCAACTCCCTGTTTGTGCAAACATCCACAGCCCGAAATATGTAAAGGAAGGAGATTCCTTGGAGAGATCCCAAACCTGACTGCAGGTGGCCCAGGGGGAGTGGCTCTAGGGGATCCTGTTGGATATGAGGGTCTCCAGAGATCCCTCCCAACCACCAGCATTGCCATTTTTCCAGAGGAGCAATCCCAGCTGTGCTCCCAGGAGGAATGACTTCTTCCATCCATCTCCAAGGCAGAGCAAAGCAAGCAGCAATTCCCTGACTGCATTCCAAGCTCACCTCTGCCTCCTTCCCAATTCCCTGTCAACTCTGCAGCCGTTTCAAGCAGCATAATTCAAATAAAATGGTTTTCCATGAACCTCTCTGGGGCTCCAGCCCTGTTCCAAGCCATGGATCAGCAGCAGGCTCAGCTGTCTCCCTGTGCTTTGGCCCATCCATGCCTTGCCCTGAACCCCAGAGGAGTTATCCCGTGGCTCTTGGAGGCTGCTTGGAAAGCCTGGCTGCCCACAGTGCCAGGAAAAGTGCAATTCACACCCTCCTGAAAGGGGAATAAGCACCAAATTCAGTTCCTGTCCTGCTTCCCACTGTGAGCCCATGCTGGGGAAGCCTTCTAAGGAATGCTTGTGATTTAGAAGAATGACAGCTATTATGTTGCTGGGGAAGTGAAAGATGGGCTAAGAAATAATCTGGGTGTTTTTAAATGAGTCATTAAAATACAGGTTTATGATCCTTTTTAGAAGAAGAAGTGACTTTAACTCAGTACAGAAAACAGCCTGTCAAGCTCTGGCTGTTTGGTACCAGCCATTTTTTCCTCTCTGAAATTTTAAACAGCCCTTCTGAAATCATAATAATGTGTGCTGCATTGTTAGCAGCAAATTATTACACAAACTGACCTCTTCCTAGCCCTCATCCCAAGAGTAATTTTTACATTTGTTAGTTTGTAACAAGCAACTGTGTGAAAGCTTGACTTTTGTGAGGGCACACCCCATTTATGGTTTGTTTGATTTAAATCTGGTTCCTGCCCCAGAAAGGTTCTCTTACCCCAGCCGAACACTCCCAGTTCAGTGGCTGCACAAGCTCATTAATGGCACTTAATTAAACAGCAATCACACTGATTTACCAACTGCACACAGACCTAAATTCTGCAAAAATGCATATTCCATGACAGGACAATTTCCTGTAGGTACTGAGTAAATTGGATTTGCTGGGCTATTATCTCCTCTGGGATGCTGCAGAAAGGGCTCACCCAGCAGCAGCACACCCAGACTTGGTATTTTACTTTTAAATGAAAGACAATCCTATCAGGCTCTTTTAAATCTTAAGGTAATGATGACCTAAACCAAAGAGTTCAGATGATTTACCCTCAAAAAATTTAAAATGAGAAGGGCTGCTGACACACACAAGAAGAGATGTGACACATTTGTTTCCCTCTGTAATTCCACTGCCCCAAAACCTAAGTCTTAATATTCCCACAACAGCAGCAGCTGGAATAGCTGACTCCCACAATGTTTAATTCTGCAGCTGCCTAAATAAATCAGCTTTAACTTTGTAGTAGACAAGAGTTTCCACTTAGCCTAAAAATCTTTTAATGAGTTTGCCATCTTTTTTTGTTTTATATTCTCAGTCTGTTTAAAAAAAAAAAAAAAAAAAAGCCCTATTAAAAAAAATCTAGAAGAGCAAAGCACTCACTTGTGACAGGATCCTGGCAGCAGAGAGGGACTTTGGTTTGAAATATGTTTGGGGGGTTTTTTCCCCCCCTTTTTTTTAAAAAAACCAGCATGTCAGATCTAAGAACATACCTGAGACAGACCAGCTCAGAGAAGGAAACATGATGCAGAGGAGGAGGATATGGATTGGTCTGATCAATAAACCACATTATTACCAAGGTCCCCAGGAAACAC
This sequence comes from Lanius collurio, assembly GCA_020086605.1. Classification (NCBI taxonomy): domain Eukaryota; kingdom Metazoa; phylum Chordata; class Aves; order Passeriformes; family Laniidae; genus Lanius; species Lanius collurio. The sequence continues at coordinate 796,739 of JACBWW010000010.1, read as the reverse complement.
CAGCTCTGAGGTTTATTCAGCCCACTCCTCTGGACTGTGGGTTATCTGAAATAGAGTCTCTGGACAGACTTTAATGCTCAGTCTGGAACCTCAATGGTGCTCCCCCTCTTTCCCTCCAGCACTCCCAGGAGCTCCAAAGGTGTTTGCCACTGCTTGGATTTCCAATCAGAAATGCAGAATCCAGCCCTTATTTCTAGGCAAAGTCTCTGATTTTTGAGCAAAGCTGAGACAAAACAAGGGTTGAGCACTTCCTACCACCAGCCCCACTGCTGGTGTGCCCCTGCCACGTGGACCAGAGACCTTCACACAAGGTAAGTCTGCGAGAATTTTTTTTATGTTCATTTTTGAAGTCCTTTATATAAAAAGAAAAGAAGGTCACTTCAGAAGATGGGGAGGAAGAAGAAACACTGGTGTCCCTGGGACCTGGAGCCAGAGCCTGTGGCACACTCATCAGGTCACCCTGCCTCTGGGCACAGCAGAATGGGCCTGCTGAAGGTATCACCAGGAAATCACTGCTGCCTCATCCAGTCAGCCTCCATGTCAGCCTTCTTCATCCCTATCTCTAGAACTGTGGAAGTATAAAACCTGAAATCCCTCTTTATGCGTGGATCTAGCAAGCTAAGCACCTCATTACAGGGAGGAATTGCAGTTTGGGTACTTTTAACCTGTCAGCCTGGGCTTGTTTGACATCTTCCCAACTCCACAGACATGGCATGAGTTGTGCTCCCTCAGGCTTTCAGCACCTGAACATCCCTCAGGTTTTAATACCTTTATCAAGAGAAGCTCCAGCCATGTGGTAGAAGCTCAAAGCTGTGTCCACGTCATTTATGTTCTTCAGAAAAGTGAAGAAGTTCTCCACTTCCTCAAATGTGAGCCCCTAGGACAGAGAAAAAGACACTCATGTGGTGTTGGGAAACAGAGATCACAGACACTGCCTGCAAATGACAAAGTGACTCACTGGCCCAAAGCTGTAGCCAGAAGGGAATTCATCTGCACACTCCAAAAACTCAGCCTTGATACCTAAGGATGTGAGTTGTGACCTGTAGTTTTGTTTCCCTACTGCTTCCCTCCTGGCCCCCACCAGTCCTGCAATGGGAGGGGACTGAAAACCATTTCCCAGGTGAGCAGACAACCACCAGCCTGTAGTTGGGATGCAGGAGACCACTGCAAACAGGTGAATTGATAATTTTTTTTGAAGCCTGCACACTTGCAATGACAATATGGAACAGTCTGTGCACTGCAAGGTCTCTCCCAAGAGACTTGGGGATCCCTGGGGATGTCCATGTCTTACCCAGTGTGACAGAAGGTGACACTGCAAAGCACAGAAGTGTCCCAATTTGCTTTGCTGCTGGAGGCAGGATCCCTGTCTGCTCCACTTAGCTGGGCCAGGTGAGCGTGTGCTCGGTGAGTGCCAACAGCCACGCTCTGGGATAGTCATGGAAAACATCCTGAGATCCCCAGGAGAGGAACTGTGGATGAGCAGAGCTCTGGGAACCCCACCTTGATACACTACACCTGATCTTATCAACCTGGTCAGCTCCAGCACAACCTCAGCAGTGCAGGGACAAGAGCTGGGGCCTCCAGCTCCTCCAGCATGGCCATGGCACAGAGCCAAGGGAGGAGGTGAATCATCTCCACAGTAATAACCACTCAGGCTCCCTCTCTGGCAGAGATAAATCAGCTTGTCAAGAGCAGTTCAGGTTCAGGCTCCTCCTACCCTGCCTGGCACGACAGATTGATAGAGCAAGATACTAAAATTCCTAACTGCAGAACACGGCACAGTTCCATGATGTGGATGTGTTCAGCAGTACTGTCAAATATAAATTCACACAATCTGCTGTAACTCTGCCTGAACAACCTCTCATCAGGGAAGAAGCCACCAATCTATTGAAAGATAAAGAACATTTTTAAGGTCTTTCCATGCAGACATTTGCAGCTTGCTCCTATCTTTGCTGTAAGTGAGTACGTGCTACTGCACTGATGATCTACGTGTGCACCAACACATGCAACAGCAGCTTTGGCAGCCCTGGATTCATGGATCTGGGCCAAAAAGGATGAGATGGCAAAACAGGAGAGCACATGTGGACAACGGAGCTGACTGAAGAGACAAATCCCTGGTGACTCTGAAGGGAGCTTTCGTTGAATGTTTGCCTGCTCCTCTTCCCAAGAGAAATGCTAGGATGCACAGGACAATTAAATTAAATACTGTCCTAGGAAAAAAAATAATCCAATAAATCAGGTACTTCTGCAGGAAGCACTGCAAAGATCCCTCTTTTTTGTACAATGGTTCTACAAGAGAAAATATCTTTGCAATTATCACGATGCCTCCCTGCCTGGGAGCATGCCTGAAAGTGCAGAAAGCCTGGAGGAACCACGAGGTGTGTGGCCACTTCCAGGCCAGCAGAAGACACTGTGCTGTGATCTGCCTGCTCTGTTTGGGACATCTGAGGTTTGTAGTGTTCTGAGCAAAGAGCCATAAACATGGTATTTTCCTGGAATTCACAAAATGGCAGATTCCAAGGCAAGCAGCACTGCTGTCTGTGCAAAATGGACCCTTGTTTGGAATCCTGGAACCGTTTGGGGGACCTCAAAACCCATCTCCACCCCCTGCCATGGGCAGGGACACCTTCCACTATCCCAGGCTGCTCCAAGCCCCATCCAACCTGGCCCTTGTGGTCCTTTCACCAGCTGAAAAAGCAAAACCAGTGATCCACATGCATCCTACAAATCCTGGCTGGACAAAACCACTGAAAGTCTGTAGCAATAATACCATCAGTATTATGAAATTTAAATTTGTTTTTGAGGAATCCTCTAGGTGAGGCTGGCATCAGCATTAACTTTGTTCCACAGAGTAAAATAAAAATCAGAGAGTGGGACAGCCTCAGACAAGTCAACAGATGAATGATCACCTCTTTCAAGGCATTTGCAGCTCCAGCTGTTGATTCTTAAGCCTGAATCCCTTCACCACCCAAGTAATCCTCACAAAACATAAGCAAGGAGACTCCAGAAGCACTCAACCTGCTTGTAACACAACAGCTCAAACACCTCCTGCAAAAAATAGGGCTTTTCACCTGGGAAGCCAGGTTCAGCCAGGAATTTCACCTCACTGCCACCCCTTGCCATCTCCACAGAAAAATATCCCAGCCAGCCCCTAAAGCATGTGTAGATGACACCAATCACGAGTTTCTGAAGAGACAGCTTGGTTTTCTAGCAGTTAGGGGGGCATAAACCAAGTGATACCTTGCTTGTGAATATTACTGATGACTCAGGTCCTTTTTACCAGGAGAAAAGCAGCTGTGTAAGTACAACTTGAGGAGGACAATCATAAGCAGCATTAAACAAAACAGAGTGTGGCAGCTCTGCTGAATAGGCAAAGTTCACCTACCCAGGGTAGGATGGGATTTTTCCTCAAGAAAAATAAAAATAATGAAAGCAGATTAGCAATTAATACAAGAAAATTTACCACTTCCAAGAGCAGAAATGCAGAGTAACAGCACTGGGAAACAGCTAAAGATTAGATTAAATCCAGAGTTTTATCGTTTTGGAGGCAGACAGGGTTGCCTTGTGCAGCCAAGGTAATTGCATCAGACAAGGAAGACAAGGTTTGGCTCTGCCTAACCTTTCTACCCTAAGAAAGCTCTCACAAGGGAACTGCTCTTCCAAGGGAAAGCCTTGCTGAGTGCATTTGGGGCAGTTTCTGGGCATTTCATCCTCACCATTGCAAGGAATCATGAATTTTCCACCAATTCTGTTCCTTGCAAATATATTTTTTTTTGTCCTATTGCACATTTTCTCTCCTTGAAAGGCCTTGAACTAAAGGAAGATAAAGACTTGCTCTGAATCTGGCTGGCTGTAAATAGAAAGACAGTCTGGCTGATTTGGGGATGAGGAATAAGGTAAGAACAAGAAGTTATTCCTCTGGCACAGATGTCAGAGTCTTGGCTTACACATGAAAGGAAGAAAACATCTGCTGTGAGAAACCTTCCAAAATAAATCCCTCTGCCTCTTTTCTCATACATCCAGCTACTGTTCAGTAGTATCTATACACACATATACACACCTCAAAAATTCACAGCAAAAGAATAAACAATTTGCAAACTTTAACAACAGAGCTGATATTTTCTGTTAGACATACACTGCATTTAAGCCCTTTTTCCTGGAGAAATCAAATTATTCCTGTTAATGTAGGAATCCCATCAAAAAAGGAGCAGACCCTGGTGAAAACTTTTGTTTTATAACACACTTGGCATCTAAACCAGTTAAGAAATAAACTCCAGTTCTGATGTCAGAAGAAAGTGGCTCTAAAACAGCCAGCCAAAGACTTTCCATCCATTCTCACTTTGATGAATTGCTTGTTTATATCCTAGTTAATAAAGGTACATTCCAGCTTAATAAAAGAACATCCATTATAGGAGCAGATGTAAAATTCTAATGCTCAGCCCATACTTGCCTTACCTGATAAAGCACACCTTGTGTTAATGGATATCTTATTCCAAGGTCTCTCACTGAATTAATGAGTGCAGGGTCTGCAAACTTACTCCTCTCTAAACTGTGAATAATTTTTCCCAGAAGTTAATAACTAAATAATAAACTGCCTGATCACAGCAGCTAATGAATCCAAGGTCGAGCCAGGAACTGGGAGCACGGCTTCAGTGTTTGTTCTGGCTCCAGAGCCAGGGTCCCATTCAACAAATTGAGTTTTTAAAATTACAGCATCCATTTTTATAAGGAACAAACCTACATCCTTCACAGCCTTCAGTGACCACTGTATTTCCAGCTCTTTCCTCTCTCCACCAGGGCTTCACACGGAGCGGATACTTTTCCGAAGACGACAGGAATTGCTTAACTCATTTCACAACCCAGCCTGGGGCTGAGAAATTTTCCCAAATTTTCCATGAATCCCACTGACCTCTCCATCCTGGAAGTGCTTCTTGAGCTGTTTAAGCATGACAGTGAGCTTCTTGGACTGCACCCCGCTGTATGCCAGCAGCATGCTCCCGAACTGCCGCTCCGTGATCCGCCCATCCACCGGGTCGTGCCGCTCAAACTGCAAGGGAAAGGCAAACAGGGACATGAAAACACAGAGCAGCAAAAAGCTCCAGCCAAGGTAGGAAGCATAAAAAAGGCACCATAAAAAATTAACATTGCAGGAAACATTGGTAAAGGAGAAATCCTGATGTGCTCCAATATCTGCTTCCCCCAGGATTGTCTCTCAACATTCTCCCTACGTGCAATTCCTTGGCCAGCTCTTGGGACAAGCTTTTGTACCTTGCCCTCTCAGTTTTATCCCACAGGACTGAGCTAATGAGTGGTTCCATGGTTGCTCTAAACAGTGACAGTGGTTAATAAACCAAAGAGAAGTCCTGCAAAAGTCTTCTAATTTTCCTCTTCTCTGCTCCAAGAGCTGTACCAGTTTCCCAGCAAGGGAAGGTTCATGGATGCCTCCAGACTTCACCTTCCCCAAATTCTCCTCATCTTCAGACCCTTCCAGTCCCTGACTCTTACAGAAGCTGCAGTGAGGCCCCTGCAGAGCTTCCAAAAAGCCCTTGGGCAGAGAAAGGTTTTCCCCACCAATGCAGCTCTCCTGCAGTAGTTCATCTCCTGACTTTCACTGCAGGGAAGGAGGGAGGAGCCATTCCCCAGCTTGGGAAGGTGCTGGGTTGGAGCATCAGGTCTCTCTTCCCACTGAATAATGGGGGTTTCATCCTTTCCTTTCCCCCCATGTCTGTGAATCTACAAACATCAACATTGACTTCACCCCATGTCACAGATCTCAGCACTTGGGATCCTTTATTTGGGATGGATTATATCCCTTCACACTTATCAGGAAACACAAGACCAATGCTCCAGCTGATCACAAGCCAGACAATGACATTTAACAACAAAATTAATTTTTATACTCATGGGGAACGACTTGGTACCAGTGACTGACATTCTGCTGCCTGCTGAGTTCACCATTCCTGCCTCAGCCGCTCTTCAGTGCTAATGAATTTTTAATTATTAGCATATCAACCACATTTTGGCTGCTTTTCCCAGTGGGACACCAAGGAAATCCTGATAAGTGAAACACCAAGGCTGGAGGGATTTGTATGGGTGACTCTGGCAGGAGGCAGATCCCAAATGGAGAAATTCTGCTCCTCAGCCCCCTTGTGCTTTCACCTGAGTGGCCCACACAGTTTTGGGGAAAAGATGGTGGTTTTCACTGTCATCTGATACAGGCTTTGGAGATCACTCATGATGCAACATGTGGGCCTCTCCCATTCTTCTATGTTGGGGAAAGGAGAGGGAAAACTCATTTGGAGGAAATGTTCTTCATTAAAAAGCCAAAGTAGCAGTTTCTGCCACGCCTGAAGAATGCAAAGAAGTCTCACAATGCCTCTGGGACACAAAAATTTGCCGTTGGTGCTGCTTCAAAAGCAGCACTGATGCTTTCTTCTGCTGTAATGTTTCTAATTTCATCCCCAAAGACACAAACCAGCATTTTTCTCCCAACAGCCTTAAAATATCCCAAGTTTTAGCAGAGCTTTAGGTAGCATCTTTAATTAAAGGCTAGGAAACGGGTCCAAATATCTCAAATCAACCTCCTAAGTGGTGACTGTGCTCCCAAAACCTCAAGTTGGTGTCTGAAGGCCCACCAGCCCCCTCTCCCTGCATTAAGGATCAGGCACTGGGCAGCTCCACGGGGTAACACAAGCAAGCACAGCTCCCTGCAGATGGGGAAAGAAAGAACCAGCTCCTTGCAGTACTTTTGGAACTAAACCTTCAGATTGTGGTCAGTTTTGCACTACTAGAGGCAAAAAAAGACCAGAAAGAAAAAATTAAAATAGTTTTCATCTTCATTTTTCTACTGATACACCACACAGCTGTCTGCAAGAAACAAACAAACAAAAAAAAGCCTGGAAACAATGGAATTTATGCTGCTTATTATTTACCTCACTTTAAAATTAACATCTCTACCATTAAACCAGAACAGTTAGATGCCCATTGTCACACAGTGGTGCTCATTGCAAAGGTCAGCCTAGAAAGGGGCTGGGAAGTGAGAGCTGGTCCACATCCAGTTCTCAAATTCCAATATAAGCACCACTGAACTGAGAAAAAGCAACAACATCATGGTGAGGGATAAAGAAAGGTCAAATCTTGCCTCCAAGCCACTGTCAGATGCATTTAAATTAATTACAGAAGGGATAAGCAGGGCATGTCATTTAAAGATGATGCAGAGAAATTTCAGGGAGGGAATTCTGGTTTTTTTTTTTTTTTTGGTATGTCAGAGATTGTGCTTATCCATAAAGAAACTGGGCTTCAAAGGATTTTTGAGTGGAAACCCATTGATTTCTGATGAAAGAAAACCCCCAGCTACCCCTGACATGCCCTTTCTCACCTCCCTGCCTGGGAGCACAGATACATCCATGCTCCCCTCCCCTCTGGAATGTCCTCTAGCCAAACACAACTCACCACTTGGAAATGAAGGAGGGTGCAAAGCCTACAGGAATTTTTCTTTCAGTACTCAATACACAGCCTACAAACAGTGTTAAGTGTTAAAATCCTCTGGGTATTTCAAAAGGCAGGGGAAAAAAAATGCCCATTCTCAGGTAATCACGATTATTTGCCTCCATGCACAGGATGACACCATACAGGTCATTTTTCTGGTCACTCAGGGGGGAAAACAACCCCAAACCCTACAAGGAGGGGAGGCAGGGCACAGCACATTGGCACTCATTAGAGGCAAACAAGTCCTGTGTCAGCCTTTTTCCCTTTCATGGATCTCAGAGAAGGAAAAGCAGGGCCAAAGCAGTCCCTGACCTGGCACTGCTGCCACCCCCCAGAGGGGGAGGGAGCAGCTCCTGCTCTCAACATCCCACCAGGACAAACAGAGAGGACAGGGGGTGTTGCCCTGTCCCAAACTGCAGCTCCAAAATCTACACACACAAGGGGAGAGCGAGGCCAACACCTCTGGAGTCGCTTCCAGCCGCAGCCACTTGGTGCCAGCAGTGGATTCTGCATCTGCAGGAGGCAGGGAGAATGGGATGTAAAGCTGGCTTGGGTTCTTCCTGCAGGCCAGGACACCCGAGGTGCTGAAGAAATTAGCTTGAAATATAAAAGGCCGTGTTTTGAAATTCATTAAAAGCCAACGTGACGTGAAAGGAAATCCAAGGCGTTTATGGAACCGGGAACTGTAGTGACAGGATCGAGGGGAATGGCTTCCAACTGAAAAAGGGAGGTTTAGATGGAAAATTGGGAAGGAATTATTGGGAGGGTGGGCAGGCCCTGGCACAGGGTGCCCAGAGCAGCTGTGGCTGCCCCTGGATCCCTGGCAGTGCCCAAGGCCAGGCTGGACATTGGGGCTTGGAGCAGCCTGGGACAGTGGGAGGTGTCCCTGCATATGGCAGGGGTGCAAACTTTAACAACAGAGCTGATATTTTCTGTTAGACATACACTGCATTTAAGCCCTTTTTCCTGGAGAAATCAAATTATTCCTTTAAAGCTCATGGGATGAGCTTTAAGATCCCTTCCAACCCAGGCCATTCTGGAATGCTATGGGAGGGAAAGAAGGCAGGAGAAATGGGGTGCAACCCTTCACTTCACCAGCTTTGCTAGCCCAGTCCCAGCAGCCAGTCCAGATACACAGCAAGGTACTCCCTAATGTTTTGCTATTTAAAAGATTACCCATAACCTTGAACATGTGTTAAATAGCCCCAAACTGCCCCCAAAGCTGGCAGGATGAGCATGTTTCTGCTCCTCTATAGGATGAAACGCCTGTTTTTGTTCAAATAACCCCACTCTCCATCCTTCTGAGAGAAAAGCTTCCTCACATGAGGAGAGCAGAGGACAAATAAGCAATTTCCCCAGCTTCCACATCTCCTTAACTGCACAACTTTATGGAAAGGCAATATAAGGATCCATCATAAAACAACAGACCCATAATATCTTTTCTTCCTTGCTTCACTGTTGTTTTCCTGCACTAACTCAATCCGCCTTCCCCTGCAGGAAATCAAATCCCAGGCTCTGAGGAGCATCCAGCCCAAACCAATTCAGAGACACCACCAGGAGAAACATCCTGGTGGAAAAAAAAAAGAACCTGCTGGAATTTCCTAAATGCAGACACTGGTTTCCTCTCATCTCTCCTTCTGCCAGCAAGACTCACACTGGTGGGAGAAAAAGGCCAACTTTGGGTACCACACACATCTCAGGGGAAGGGTTTTGTTCCCAGCTGAGTCTCTTTCCTCCTCAATAAATTTGTCATGGCCAATAGTATTAACAGGGGAAAATTCTACTGAAAACTCCAGTGCTAAAATCCTCTCCAAATAGAGAAGGGGCATTTAAAAAAACTGCTCAAAAAAGGGGGAGCAGTGTTTTGTGATTGCTGCCACCAGACCAAACTGGGCCCAAGAGAGCAACCCTGCTCTGCAACTGGGGAGGGGACACCAAAGCCCTCAGAGGAGGCTCAGCATCACCAGACAACCACGAGTGGATGTAAAAACCTCCCATGGAAAAGTAGGACAGATTCTGCCCCTCCTTTCCAACCTGGCATTTTTGGGCCAGACACACAGTGGGGTTTGTGTGTCTTGCTTTGTTTGCTGGAGAAGAAGATGGCTAAAATAACCTGCAGGCCTTTCCACTTGGCACAGGCAGAAACAGCATTTAGGATTCACCAAATCCCATCGGTGTAAGAGGGAAACACCCAGTTGTAAAACGACCCAGCACACTGAAAGCACAGCTCAGACTTTTCCTAAAGCAATGCCAAAAGGATATACTTCCTATCCTCTTCAAACACTCATATTAGCTAAATATCCAGCTGTATTTTAGCAGGCTCTTAAATTTCTAGGAAGGTTTCCCCTAAAAAACAATCAAACAGTTGATGTATTCCCTGCAATTTCAAAGCAAGGATCTTAAATAAATAAATGTATGTGTGCCACATTCCTAATTGATATAGCAAAGAGAAATACATCTTCAAGGACTTTTGGATGGAGAGAGAAGTGTTGAGGGATGATTTATGAGCTTCTTTCTGCTGGTTAAAAAAACATCCATAGGAGAAATAATGCTAATACTAATTCTGTCAGGTTTAGGGGTAGTTGAAAAAGGTGACCTATTCCCAGAGCTGCTCTGTGCATAATAAGGAATCAAAAGGGTCTGGGAAATAATGATTTGTAGGGTAATGATGACCCTTTAAAGTGGTATTTGCTCAAAGCTTTATTTGACAGGCTGTAATACATTATTTATCTGCAAACTACTGCAGCACTGGCTCTGTTTGCTCTTCTGGAGAAGGAGGCTGCCAGGATCTCTTGTCAAGTTGTATATACAACTATGACAGGAAGAAAAAGGAAGGGGAAAACACTATATATTTCCCTAAGTCCCAGCAACCTCGTCTGTCCAAAAAAATTTAATGTATTTGTGAGTAAGCTGAAGTGTTTGCACAGGCACCAAATTACTGCAAAAAAAAAAAAGCAAAAGTTTCTAAAGGGTTTTTGTTTGGGAAGACTGAAGATTTAAAATACTAATTTTTGGTGGGGGGACATTTATGCTGAAAGGTTTCTTCTGTGGACATGGATCTAAAGCACTGGGTTTTGTAAGGTGAAGCTCAGCCTGCTCTGGACACAGCCTACAAAGAGCCCCTGGGTGTAATTACTCCATTATTTGGTAAAACCCACTCCAAGACACAGCTCTAAAGATGATCAGAGCTGCCAACAGCAGGAGGAGTGAAAATGGGAAGGAGGAAATGGCAAACCCAGCCTGGACTGCTTCTCTTTATCTTAAAAAATAATAAAGAAATGAAAGAAATGGGAGCTATTTTCACACAAGGAAAATCCAATCTTCCAAACACTTTTCCTGTTGGCACTTTCCCCACTCTGCCCAAGTGAATATATAGCAGCCAGGTTAAAAATGTCCATCTGTCAGCAGCAGTGCAATCCCAGCAGACCTGATGTTGGAGAGAAACTTTGGAGATTTCATTGACCTTGGCAAGCCACTGCTGCCTGCAAGGGGGAAAAAATTCATTCCCATCATCATTCCCACTTGTTCCACTTTAATGAGCAATTAAAGAAAGGTTATGTAAAGATGGCTGCACCTGAACTTCAGCCCCATAAATGAAAATATCTTCCTGCAGGCTCTGAGGAGATCTGCGTTTTGAAATTCTGAGCAGCGAGGGAATGACAGGAAGGAAACCTAAAGAGAAGGAATCAGTAATGCTAAGGAAAAAGGACGTGTCTGATAAATTAAAGGCATGGAGAGGGGAAGAATTGAGCAGCCTCCTCCCATTTCTGCTCTCTAGAGCTGACTCTGTTACTGCCATTCCTGCCCTTGACAATGCTCCTGGTACCAAGGAACAGAGCAGTTTTGCTCCCTGAATAAGAGGAAAGTTTAGAAGCAGAACAAACTCCCAACCCTCCTGCAAGAAAACACACAGGACAGCGGAGCTGCAAGCACCTGAGTGAAGCCATTACTCTGAAAAATACCAATATTCAAGTCTCCATGGAACTGCTGTACACAGTTCTATTAAGAAATACAGCTCCCTCACTGCCTGTTAAGAGTTTCTGCTGTTTCTGCTTGACCTTGGTGCTCAATTTCCCAAGAAGAATAAGTTTGCAGGAGTTTAATTCAGCCTAGCAGGGAAAAAGGTCCTGCTCCCAAGTCCTTCCTGCATCAGCAGAAGCAAAGCCAGGGCTGAAGCACAGCCAGCCACGTGTGGAGGTGCAGAACAGCTCTGAATTCAGAGCCTGAAAGGGGAGAAAGGGCAAGAAGACTGAGGGGTTTGTTCATCCAGCAGAAGGAGGAGGCACAAGTCAGGTACCTGCTACAAGAACACGTTCACACAGACATCCCCAGCCTCCTGCCCACCAACTTTCCACACTCCCTGGCTGTTGTACACTTGGTTGTGCACACATGAACACACCAGCATCTATGCTAAATATCTTGTCTCTTCTAAGTCATGGACTCTGACACAAACCTCCACACCCTCCTGTGGCAAGGTAATGAATCCAAATAGCACTCCTGGGGTTTTATTTGCAGGGGTCCCACAGAAGGCTGTGCTGCACTGCAGGAGCTCGGCAGTGGATTTACACTCCCTTCATAAACCAAAGGAGCCTGTTGGTACAGAGCAAAGCCTTCCACTGCTGCTAATGATGCAATAAATAGAAATCTCAATAAAATCCTCCACACCTTCCCCTGCAGAGCCACTGCATCAACCACCATGAAGTCACCCAGTTCAAATACAAGCAAGGCAGCAGCTGGTGTTTTCTCACCAGGTGGTTGCCCCATGAAGCCTCCATCCCAAACAAGAGGACGGCACAGCTGCTCCTCTGTGTTCCAGCCTATCCCAGCCCTGCTCACAAGCAGCTGCAGCCCATGTCCTGCCACACCATGCCAGCCTCAGTGGCACACTCCTGGACCACTGGGTATTTTGGTGACCAGTGACAGGACCCAAGGGAATGAGCTGAAGTTGTGTCAGGAGAAGTTTAGGCCGGATTTTGGGAAAAGGTTCTTCCCCCAGAGGGTGGTCAGGCATTGAACAGGTTCTTCAGGGAATGAGCATGGCCCCGAGGCTGCCAGAGCTCCAGGAGCATTTGGAGAATGCTCTCAGGCACAGGGTGGGATTGCTGGGGGGTCTGTGCAGGGCAGCAGTTGGACTCCAGGATCCTTGTGGGTCCCTTCTAACTCAGGACATTCTGTGATTTCACAGCTGACATGCAGATGCTCGATATGCTCTTATAATCCTGAGGCCCCCCAAGCCACCCCACAGACTCTTCCTCCACCTTTCAGAGTGAGGCACTGGGAAGGTTTGACTTCTCTGGCACCAACTTCCTCACTTGGACTAGGGAGGAATCACTTAGGAACAGCATTTGTGGCATCTTCTGACTGAGGCAAAAAGCCCAGCCTTCAGTAACTCACCCGTGGCAGTGAACCCCCACCCACCAGCACTCCCCCTGCTTAATGGAAAAAGGGACTGGAATTCAACCTGCCCTGGATTTCAGCTAAACTTTCCCTGGTGCACACTGAGGCATTTCATTACCTGCTCTGCTGTTCCTGATTGATGAAAATAACTTGCCTCAGACTCCTTTATGGTGACTCCTTGTGTTTACTGAGACAGTTACATCTCCCTTCTGTCTTTCCTTTAAGCTGCACATTCCATGGCCTCATAACTTATCCCTATTCTCAGACCTTTCTTTTCCCGTAATAATGTTCCACTCTGAATTCTTCCCAAGTCTTTGGCTGACACTGGACAAGAACTGAATGCCAGCTTTTCCCCAAACCTGAGATAGTGCAGTCAACCTGAAAGCTTCTCGTGGCCCTTTCCACTCACATGCCAAGACAAAAGCAGGTTGCCAGCTCTGAATGCCATCAAAACCAGGATGAGCTGTCCAGATCCCTTCCACTGCCTGCCTAGAAATTCCCAGATTATGTATGTATATGCTGGACTGTGCCTCCTTAACTACAGAGTTTGCTGATGTGAAACTATTCACAGTGGTTGGATGATGCCACTTCTAACTGGAGATGTCACAAATTCTGTCCCCCACCACACTTTCATGGCTGTCCACCAAAGGCAGGGCCATCAGCCTCATTTCTCTTCCCTAAACTTCTAACACATGAAATGCAGAAGAAGGAATATGTAGGTCTGTGGGTTCTCCTGGTAACTCCCTCTCCTTGGCACTAAATGCATCATGGCTTTGTCCATCTCTGACTTTAGCAAGTACTTCTGGAGGGCAAAATCCTCCATATCCAGATCCTCTTTTCCTCCAGAGCTGTTTAAAGGTTATTGGTTATCAACATATGTTTTATCTAGTCAGGGCATGACAACAGTGACACAGACACACCACTCATCCTCTGGATAAGCAGAGCACTCACAGGGCATGCTTCAGGCTTTCTGTATTTAGCCATCAGCCCATCCTCCTCACCTTCCCCTGCAGCCAGGTCAGGAAATCACTAACAAAGAACCCAAACAACTTTTGTATCTGTCATTAATTGCCCCACTGAAGAGGCAATTCCACCAGTGCTGGTTTGGCTTTTCAGATGTCAGGATCATGTGAAGGAAGAGAAAGCAAGTCTGGGACTAAAGCAGGAGTTATAGATATACAGGATATAGGTACAGAACTAGGGGTAGAACTGACAAAACTATGTAAGTATACAAAATCCATTACAGGATTGCTGAAAAGGCAGAATTCATAAGGAAAAAGAGAAAACATTACATTCCCCATCACTGTTCCCCCAGGGGCCAGGTCAGTGGGGAGGCTGAAGTGAGAGGATCAGCAGGTAAAGGACAACTTTAAGAGATGACACAGCTAATCGTGAGAGAGACTGTCATAAAGGTGACTTAAAAACAAAATTGTCTTGTATAAGCTCGATAGCAAATTGATCTCTAAAAAGTCAGAGTTTTGGGTCCTTCCTTACAAAGCTCAGCCAATCTGACACTGTCAGACCTCATTTTTCAGGCTACTCAAAACAATTTACTTAAGTTACTAATTTTTCCCCTAAATGACTGCAGCAGAAACAAAGATATGTGACTCATTACTGCAAACTTTGTTGCCTATGTTAACAAATCACTGAAAACATCTATTGCTCTGCCAGCCCATATAAAAACAAGGCAGAATCCCAAAAAATCTTGAGTAAGCTGGTAACAACAGAGCAATTTTTAATACCTGGTACAGGATTACTCAGGTACCAACTACCCCAACAGTGGGACTAGGAGGAGAATGGCAATTACAGACTCATTACCCTAAAACCCAACTGAGCAGCATCAGAAATGCCTTCTGAAATCAGAGTATTTAAGACAGGCCTGAGATCCCAAAGGATCCAGGACTTCCTAATGAAGTGTGTGCAGATGGAAGAGCATCCATCACCCCTTCTTCATAAAAACCAAACCAGGCAGCAACTGTATTGGCATTCACCACGAAAACAGGAATTTCCAGGATAAAGAAGTTACTCCCACATCACAGAACAGACACAGATAATGAGGACTTTTCCAGATGACAGCAATGATGTACCTTTGCCATATTCTTACAGAATCCCATTTTACTTTGCTTGGAAGACCTTTTTCTTGGGAGGGACATTGGGGCACCCTTAATCCTTGGGTAAAATGACAAAATATGGAGATTAAATCAGTGCTATCAGCAGGTTTTGGGTTGCCTTGCAGGGGTGACAAAGACATGGAGAACAAAGGGCTCACACATCTCTTGTAAAGGCACTTCCAGAATCCTAAGAAAATTTAGGCTGGAAGAGCCCCACAGGCTGGCTGGGACTCCTTTTGGTCCACCAAGGACACAGCAATATCTGGGACAGGCACTAACAAGCAGAAATTGCATAAACGATGATGTCAAGTCCTATTCATCTTCCAGACTCACAGAGATCTTCCACTCAAAACCAAAAAAAAAGAGTCTGACACCACCTGTGTTCCAAGAGGCCACAGCTGCAGAGCCTGTCCAGACAAACTTGTCACTGTTTGTCAAGATAAGCCACTCTGGCTGCAGGCACAAAGGCAAGGCAGTGGGAATGCAGTAAGGAAAAGGTTACCTAAGGCTGGGCTCAGCCTTAGCTAAGCAGGGCCATCCCATAACCCAAAAAACTGACCACAGCTTCCTCCAAGTAGCCAAATCCCAAAAATTTGTAAAAAGGCATTAAAAGCTTCTCCTTTGTCTCTGTTTGTAGTTACTTTCCTCATCCTTCCCTTCCTGCAACTGAGTTGACTGCTGAGTCTCCATAAAATGACGGAAAAGTTACTTGCATCAAAAAAGAAAATAAGTAGAAGAGAAGAAAACACCAGGCCATGGTTACTTAAACCTGCTGTCAGCACTTCAGCCATAAGGAACATTGAAATGCTCAGGGCTTTGTCTGATTTAATTCCTCTGTCAGAGTTTCTGCTGAATCTTAGCAAGAAATATGCATGGATATTTTGACCAAAAAAAGAAAAGAACCAAAATCAGTTAAGAGGAAAGATAAAGTGGGTTCAGATGGTCAGAAACTATTGTTCCCTCTTCAGTCAGCAGAAAACAGCTCTCCAGTGTATGAACTGCAGAAATGCCTGGATCCTGAGCTGAAAGGAAAACAGGTTTAAAAAAACCTTTTTCTTAAAGTAGATTTCTTTTGGAAGAGACAAAGCCAGCATCTCTATTTGAGAACAGAGGCTCTGGGTCACCTGGGGGCTGCAGCAGCCCCAGGAGATTTTCAGATCTGCATTTCCCCAAGGACTTCCCCGGAGTTCTGAACATGAACAAAAACTGGGTTTCAAATCAACATCCCAGCTTCAGGCCATGCTCCAGTTTTACTGAGCCAGCAAAGGATGAGCAGATGAGGGAACAAAGTTTCAGATGAGCACCACTTCTCACATCTTCCTGACTCACATGGGTCAGGGTAAACCCTTCTATTCCCAAGAGACATCTCCTCACAAATTAGCACATTTTTTAAGCAGCTGAGTTCATTACAGCACAAGGAACAACACAAACCCACCAGACACTCGGGCAAAAAGCTCCTTAACTGTGAACAAACACATCAAATGTGAAGCAAGGAGAAAAGGTAGGAGATCATGTCAAAAGACATAAAAGCTGAAGAGAAGAGAAGCCATGTTGCATAATGCTGAGGACAGAAATAGGCCTGTTTTGCCTAAATCAATGAGAGCTATGAACAGGAAAATCAGGGCTTTAGGAGCATAAACTCAGGGAAAAGTTAAGTTTGGCAGAACAGATCCATCAGTGTTTCAGTGGAAATGAGTATCAGGAATGCCAAGCACAGCCTGGTGCTGTGCTCAAGGGTGCTGGCAGGGAGTCAGTAACGATGCCTTTATGATATTCAATAACTTACCCAGCCATAAATAACTTTTATTGTCCCCCAGTTAATAATTAACCTGTTAGAAAAGCAACTACGATCAGCCAGGAACACACGATTGAAATCAATAAAAACTAAATTGTCACAGGAGGAAAAGAAGAGTAAGTACCATGAAACTGAAAAAAAAAAAATCTCCATTGCTTCTTAATGAAGGAAGTGGGGACCCATGGAGGGAGCACAGGGTCAGGAACTCTTCAGTGCCCACCCCTGTAGTGAACATGGCAGTGGAAAGCCAGAGGATAGACAAATCTCTGTTTCTCTTGCCTTTGCATTCAAGTTACAGCTTATGTTTCTTCACCTTAAAAAGTATTTTATTCGTTTCAATTTGCAGAGGCACTGAGGAACTGACCCAGTTCACAAAGAACATTTGTCTTCAAGCAGCCTATTCCCCCTGCAAAGGCAGGGCCACACCACCTGCTCTAATGATCATGAAATGAAGGCAGTGACCTGGGCAACTGCCTTCACAAAAATAAAATAAGCAGTCCTTGGGTCAGTTTCTTGCTTGGATTTGTAAACTCCATATTAAAAAGGGAACAAATTCAGTTTAAAATTGCAATGACTGACTTGATAAGAACTTAATAAAATGCTGATCACACAACCTGAGCATGTGAGCAATAATATCCCAGACTGCAGTGACAGAGCTCTGAATACTGTTCTCTTGATCGGTTGGGGGGGATCTTGTACACAAATCCTGATTTCCAATGCAAATAAAAGCCTGGCTTTGCTCAAGCCAGGTTGAACCTTGGAGCCTGATACAGTGATGGGCACCATCTCAAAGTGAATCAGCTCTGCTTGGGAGCTGAGACACAGACAAACACTGATGTTACACAAAAGAACCATATTTTGAAGGGTGATGCTTAAATTTAGGTTATGTGATTAAGAGCAGGAGGCTGGGAACTGTTGTTAAAACTCAGGGTAATGCAAATTAAAAAGGAGACTAAATTCAGAAGAGATGGACAACATCTCTTATAAAATGTGTTAATCCAGGACTGAACAACAGAGGTCACATAATGGAGACCACCTATTTAGCAGGATTCAAACAAGGCTTGAACACTTACCCAGCAGAAACATTCAGAATAATGAAGCAAACAGAAAAGGTGGGGACAAAAGCAGAGATGAAGAGTTCTGAGAATGTTATAAATCGTGGTTGTTCAGGGTTCAGCTCACTGATTAGGGCTGAGACAAACCTTCCTCAGAAAGGTAGCAACAAGCCACTCACAATCTCTTTTGTTTTCTCCTTAAATCATCTCAATCATCTCCATCAGCAGTGCCAAGGCAACAGCCAGGCATTTAGAGGGACACACACCCAGGATGTGCTGGCTGCTCCAACTCCACAAGAGCTGGAGATGTTCCTTGGGGAGTGCCCCAGGCACTGAGATATTCATCAGGAATTTAACAGGTTGGCTCTTCTAGTCACAGCAGGAGAAATTCCCTCTGCACCCTTCCCAGGCTCTTCTCCTCCAGAATGCCCATCCTGCAGCACAATCCATGCTGCACCGCCCTCCCCCTGTACAAAAAAGCCACCCCAAACCTCGAGCTTCAGGATGTCGTGCTGCAGCTTGCGCTGGAAGTCCAGGAAGTGGGAGATGGTCAGCTTGCCCTTCAGGTCAGCCCCGAAGAAGTAGGTGGTGAGTGCGGAGTTGAAGCCGGTTTTGAGGGTGTTGCCGGTGGTGGAGCGGTCCCGGTGGCGCATGCCCATGCTGGTCTGGGAACGGATAATGCTCTGCACCTAAAAACCACACAGGAGAGGTCACAATCAGAGCCACACCAGCCAAGCACCAGCATGACATACTCCATGCTCAGCTGTGTCATTCTCTTTTCTTTTCCTCCTAAAATAGTTCTCAAAAGACACAACAATTCAAAAATTTGGCTGAACTTAAGAGAATCAAAGAATAAGGTCACTTCCAGCCTGAACCAAAGACCATCTAGTTCCAAAACCCTTCCATAGGCAGGGATGCTTTCCACTAGACCAGGTTGCTCCAAGTCCTGTCCAGCATTGCCTTGTACACCTCCAAGGATGAGGAGTCCACAACATGTCTGGCCAACCTAGCCTGGCCTTGTACACCTCCAAGGATGAGAAGTCCACAACATCTCTGGCCAACCTAGCCTGGCCTTGTACACCTCCAAGGATGAGAAGTCCACAACATCTCTGGCCAACCTAGCCTTTGGTTTTTTCAGGCCACTTTAAAGAAAGAGGAGAATCGAGTGCTTAAGATGAGTTTAGGGAAACAATTCACCCAGTCTGCAGATAAACATTCTAGTGCTGATCCCAGCCCTGGCCAGCAGAGCAGCTTCTTCCCAGCAAAACTCCAGGAAGTGAGAAAGCTGCAGCAATCATGGAGAAGACTCTTCAAATGTTTTAGAGCTTCCACTCCTTTACAGCCCATCCTTGTGAGCTCACACCAGTAAGCTCACAATAAATTTTCTTCCCACCTGTGCACAAATCCTGGGATTTCCAACCCAAGGGCACCCTCTCCTTGCTGCCTGCTGCTCTCTGTCACAGCTGGAAGTTCCTCCATCCCTGGGGCTGTCCCACCTAGCACAAAAGTCTCTTCAAAAAAAACTTCCCTCCCCCATAAAAGATGCCAGAAGGCTGACCTTGAAGCATGTAACAGCCTGAAAATCCAAGAGTGTGTTATTTTAAGGGTTCTGTGCAAATTGAAGGGGATGACTGCATTTGCCAAGCCAAATGCAATCATCTCCTCTCTCCATCCTCAAATACCTCACTGAACTATCCCAGTAGATCTGAGTGATTACTGCTGGGATATGAGAAGCCAGGCTTATTCTCTGTGTAGTAACTCATCCCTTCCAACAAGGCAGCAAAAGGATTCATATTAAGGACAAGAAGTTTGAAAAAGGAGGGGAAAAAAAAGCCACCTGGCAACAGAGGCTGCCCAAAGCTCCAGCAAACACTGCTGCTTTGCCATCAGCCTCTTCCCCCTGCCATCAAAAGTAGGAAGGGAAGAAGAAAAGCAGCTGCCAAGAGCTCCAGCTGTCACAAGGATGCCTGAACCTCATTACTGTGGTATTCAGCATGTTCAACTTTTTCCTAATGAGAGAGTGAGTGTTGGAACAGCCCCAAAGGGGATGCTCTGGAGGAAAATGCAGTGCTGTTGCTGCTGGGTTCACCTTGCTGCAAACCCTGCATCTGAACCAGAGACTGCTGGCTGTTCTTCCACTACAAGGAAAATCAAGAGGAAAAAAGTACAGAAAAGAGGTTTTGAGGCTTTTTGGTCACTGTGATGTGAGGAAGGGTGGGGGGTGACCTAACTGTGGCCTTCAGTGCCTGAAGGGAGCCTGCAAGAAACATGGAGAGAGACTATTTACAAGGGGTAATGGCTTCACACTGCAAGAGAGGAGCTTTAGGCTAGATATTTAGAGGCAATTCCTCTCTGTGTGGGTGGTGAGGCAATGGCAGCAGTTACCGAGAGCAGCTGTGGCTGCCCCATCACTAGAACTGTTCAAGGACAAGCTGGACAGAACTTGGAGCCACCTGGGATAGTGGAAGATGTCCCTGCCCATGGCAGGGGGGTGCAACAAGATGATCTTTAAGGTCCCTTCCAACCCAAACCATCCAGGAATTCTCTTACATTTGCACTGTAAACAGCAGCTCTTTGGTTTGCTTTGTGCTCTACTGTTAACTGTGAGCTCTGCATGCAGCACATTTTGGAGACAAATATTTATAAACTGTCTGAAACGAGACAATTTACGTCCAGCTTGGAAAACTGCCCCTGTTTCTGCACGAGTGTTTACCACACTGCTGACTGCTCCACAGAGCAGCCTTTCCTGGGTGTTGTTTATATGGGATCCTATGGCTCTCTTTTCCTCTCCCATCTCTAACAAGTGTTGCACAGATTGAAAATCCACCTGTGGGCACTGGAGCCAAAATGATTTAACCAGTCCCTGTTTTGGGGAATCCTTTTAATGCCCAGAAAGGCAGGCACCACTGCAAGGAGCTGCCCCCTCACACACAGCTCATCAATTGTACAAGGACGTGGAGCCCTGAGATGCTCTGCTGTTGTTTGTTCCTATTTCAGCCTGTCTGTGATGTTTCATCTTTTGTACCAGATGAGGGGGGAAAAAATCAATTGAAATAGTTAAAGACTCAAAGAGAAATCAGCAGTAACACTGCCTGTGAGTTCACTACTTTTCAGCCAGCTTTTATTTAAAAATCAAAGAGCTAACTAACAATTTACATGCCAAGGGATGAAGAATTGAAGACAATACTGATGCAGGCACCACATTATTCAGGACTAAGAACTAACCACATGCCACAACTGCATAAAAAACCTGAAACTCTTCCACAAGTCCTGAATAAATTCAGTATTTTTTTATTAGATAGTTAAAGCCTCCAACTTAGTCATATATTAGCTAAATTACTGAAGTAATTTTCTTCCCTGATGAGGTTTTCAAACATCAGTGAGAAGAGGGACCTGCTGTTGGCTGCCTCCAAAGACACTGTGTGAAGGAGGGGTAGGAAGTTCATTCCCACATGCACACAGCCAGCAGGGATGGAATGATGCTTCCCTGATGATCCTTTTCTTCCCCTTCTTATTCCACCTATTCTCCCCAAAATAACATTTCTCTTTCAAACTGCTGCATAATCCCCTGAGAGGGCCAGTTTCAGCTGCTCCTGCCAGGTAAGATTTACAAGATAGAGCTGCAAACCCTGCCATCCTTCATGCTCTCCCTGAGGCATTTCCATAAGGAATGAAAAAGAGGATTTATCATATAAACAATTGTTTGTAATGCTACATGTGTGCATAACGGGATGTATGTGCCTCCTACTGGAGCTGTGTTTATTCTTGCAGCAAATCAATATCTTCATAGATATCTTCTCATTTTCCAAAACAGCTCCTTCATCCAGTGACTCTCAAGCTCTGGAAGATCAGCCTTCACCCAAATATTCTGATGGTAACCAGGAACTTTATTCCTTTCTATACAAGCACTGACTCATGTAACCAGCCTAACAAAAATATCATCCCCTTCCTTAGGGCTTTTATGTGACTTAATGCACATATAATTTCCCCTGGCCTACTGGGTGACTTGAAATAATTTAATTCAATTTTTTACCTTCATCTTCATAGTGATTAGGAAACATTCATCCTGTAGAAATGTTCCTTTTTCATTTTACATGGCTCTAATAAAAAAGCCAAACATGACACCTGTGTTAGCACCTCGGTGTCACTGCATTTTTAGTAGGAGGTTAATCATTCTCTGCTTTTCTTAAATTCATTTATCTCCATAACTGATTTCATTCTAGAACATTACAACTACCATAAATCACCATTTGGACTGTTCAATATGATCACACAACTGCAGTGGAGTGCTATCTCCATGCACTATGCAGACAGAAGAAAGAACAGCAATTTTTACCCAGGGAAAGGAAGGAAAATGAACAAAAACCCAGGTTTACATTTCAAGCAGTCAAGTGAAGTGATACCAGACTGCAGATAAACACACTCCAGTCTCCTCACAGTCCAAAGTGTGCATCTAAAACCCCACACTTACCCAGATATATTCCATGGCTCTGGAAAAGCTCGTGATGATGACATCATACACACAGATAATAATTTAAGGAGGATGACAGCAAAAGATTCTAAGGGGAGGGTTATTCAACAGATCTCCTTTGCCACTAGTTCTTCCCACTTATAGCAAGTGCCCCAAGCATGACCTTGTAGTGACTTTTCTGCAGTTAATTACTCATTGAGCCAACTGATGAGTAAGAATCTGTCCCTGGATTCTCCAGGGCTGCTTTGTTCTCAGGTATCACTTTGTAAGTGCATTAAAATCTCCTTTTATGAATAGTACATACAGGTAATTCAGGATGTCATTTCAGGATTTTTATAAGTTCCCAATATCTTAAGGCTAGAAATAGACAAGAAAAATCACGCTCTTCTGCCTGGGGAGGGCAAATGTTTTCCCCAGTGACAGCTCGAGCCTTCAATCTATTCTCACTCAGACACAACCACAAATCACAGCTTATAGGAGGAGCTCATCAGTATCAGGCATGAAGGCTGAACTCATTAAAAAAACCTGCAGCAAAGCCCCTGTTGATGAAGTCTTGTAAGAAGTAGAGGATTAATAAAAATATGCTCTCGATAACACATTTTTGGATTACACTAGAATAAGTGGATAAATTCTCCTCTGAACCAGACTTACCTTGGCTATTCTCTGAAGACAAATAAAATTAAGGAATGCAGTAGAAGCTGTGAAGGAAGTAGGTTCAAAATCCCACTATATCAGTAGAGTGAAAAAAAGTTCTTTGCCTACTTTGAAGGTGACTTTTTTTAAGGGAATGTTACAGAATCAGAATGGTTTAGGCTGGAAGGGACCTTAAAGCTCATCCAGTTCCACCCCCTGCCATGGGCAGGGACATCTTCCACTAGACCAGGTGGCTCCAAACCCCACCCAACCTGGCCTTGCATGTTGGTGAAAAAAAATCACAGGAAACCTGAGTTTGTACTGATGATTGTTCTGGCTGAATGAAAAACTTTGTCTTGAAATACCCAGTTTAAAGAAACAAACAGCAGGCACTGAAGCAACACAGCAGAACACAGAAGGGAAAGGCACAGACCAGCACTAAGCACTAACAGAAAAGGCAGTAACATCACAGAGGAATGCTGTGCTTATGGCTGAGATGCCACAGCACTGACTGTTCAACTTGCCTGCTCAAACTCCTCCATGTCCACCTCACCATCACCGTTCAGATCAAACATCTTAAAGGCGATTTCAAAATTCCTCTGGGGAGCTTTATAAAAGAAACAACAATAAAACACAAAAACCAGTCAACAAAGATACAAAAGCTCAATTTAAAAAAAAATGCACAAGTTCTGAATGACTTTATCCAAAAGCAATTTTGTCTAATTCTTGCATTTTTAGTAAGGAAATGCAGCTCTTAGGAACCTCTAGCTATGGAGCTTCATGGTGCTCATTTTACCAAAGGTCTTGGTAAGACCTAACAAGCAGTTGAGAGGAGAAGATATTTCTAGAACATTTATTCTATTTACAGGTGGTAAAAGCTGGAAAGCAAGATGCCATCTGATATTTCTAATGACAATTAGCAGAAAATGATGCTGCAGCAAGAGCTCCAGCCTGTTCCATGCAGTCAAACACCAGTTTGGCCAGAGGATGTTCCTCAGGCACTGCACTCTCTGAGCTTCCCACGGGTGAGGAAGAGACCTGGAATTTGGGCAGTTCTCAGCTCTTGCCTCACTGTACAAATTTCAACAAATCATGACCACCCTTGTATCAGCCTAGTCCTGACACTGAGATAAGGTGTGGGCTGGAGCTCACGAGCTGAGACGCTGCTGTACCTCATTTTTCACTGCATTTAGTCTGTGTTGTCACGGTTTATTTAGTCAGAGCTCTGCAAAAGCATCACTTCCCAGACAACCACGCTCTTTTTCTCTGCATCCCACCACAGAATTTCAGTACATTTTCATTTTGGGCTCTGTAACCCATGACTGTTTGAAGCTACAATGCAGTGCCACAATTTTTTTCCCAAATTTAGTTAATATAGGAAGATTTATCATGTTCTGCTGCTTTCAAATACACACCTCCTACAGGAATTGTGCTGTTTGCTGGGATTTCTAGGGAATCCTCTGGGCTGTAACCAAGGTGAAGGCTGACATCCTAAATGATCAGTTAAAACTTAGCTCCTTTTTTCATTTCCCACCCAAATCCAAGGTAGATCACTGGTGAGGTTCATCCCTCTGTAACCTCATCTGTGCAATCAACTTCTAATATTTCTTGTGGATGCTCAAAGAGTAATGAGTTTTTGCATCCACCTGTCTGTGGGAAGGCACTTCCCAAATGGGGGCAGGAGGGGAGAGACAAAGAGGAGCCACTCAGACAAAAGGAAATTAATATGGAATTAACTGAACTGGATTTTGGATGTTAGTCCCAGCTCCAGTTCAAAACTTTTACATTTTGTTTTCCCCTTGCTGTAATAACCATTAGCACTTTATCAAGAATAGATTCATCAGACAGGTTAATGAGACCCCTTTTCCCAAACACTCTGTGCCCAAAATAGATGAATAAGGGCATTGGGGCTGATGCAGGGACAGCCTGTCACTGTCACTGCCTGCTTGATATACACAGCACACGTGGTCCTGCTTTTATCATTCCCAATTTCCCCCTGCCAATTACTCGGGCTTGGAATTCCAGACACCACGTGCAGGAGCAACGTCTCCTGTGACCACAGCCACAGCCAGCAGCACGTGGTGGGTCATCCCCCCTTCCACCCACATCCCTGCTGTGCCTCCACACAGCTCCTGCCTGCTGGGATGGGGAGACCTTCACTGGCTGTCCCTCGTTAACTCAGTGTTAATTGACCTGGGGACAGCCAGTCCCCAGCATCACCTTCATAATCTCTCCAATGATATATCTAATTTAAGGGATTAAGCCTCCTCTGTATCCATCCAGCATCTCCAGTGATTAATTCACCATTTTCTTGAAGAGCAACAAGCTTCCAACTGCCCCTTTAATATTTCAATAACACGTGCAATTTTAGTCACTTTAATGGCAAGTACTGCACGAGAGCCTGAAGGAAATTTCTTCTTATTAGGGCCAAAATCTGGCACTGCATGGAAAGATGTTTCCTCTAGGAAGAAGAGGAGGAACAGACAAAACTCATTTAGTTACAAGGTTCTAGATAAAGAGCAGACAACACATCTTTCTTACCCCATTTTCTCTGCCAAGGTACATGATGTTTACTTAGATTGGAAAATCTACTCCTCCTTGTGAAAAACTGTCACAGGTTGGGGTTTTTTCCCCCCTCCTTTTTAAAGGAAATATATAATACCACAACCCATTTGTGCAGACACGTGGTGGACAAAGCAAAATACTTACTTGTCCCTCACAAGGGCCATTTCTCTCCTTTTCCATCTCTAAACACACATTTCCAGGAGCAGTGTCTCAAAGCCCAGAGGAGAACAACACCTCCAAAATTAAAATGAGCAGTTCAGCATCAAAAATCTGCAGGGTCAGATTTTCTAAGGACAGGGAAGGGTGGCTTTAAATTGGCAAATTCAATTACTTCATTTCTCCAGCTAATAAATGCCAGGGCTGGTTTCTTCCTTTGATCTACATATCCAGCTCCAATTACGTGTAATGACACTTCAATCCAAACAGCGTGACCCTGATCCAGGGGAACCAGAGGGCACTGAAGACAATTAGCTCATCCCACTCCTGCTCAGGAAGGAATGGTCATTAGAGATGTACATCCCTGATGCCCAGGACTGGATTTATGGGGCCTGGGTGAGATGATTTCTGCCTTTCCCCTTGGCTGTAATACTTCTGAACAGGATTTATGAGGTAAGAGTTGCCTCAATGGCAGCCAATCCCACTGTGCCCACCTTGCCCATTACATCAGCCTGCACAGCCTCCATTTCCCTTCCTCTTCCTGCACTTACATCCCTCAAACTTACAGACCACAAAAGCAGCAGACACCAGACTGACCAGCTAAATGTAGCCTTCCTCCCACTCTTTTATTTTGTCCCCCAATTTTACCACTCCCATCTGCAGCATCTCTAAATTTCCCCACTGCCTCCTTAGTTAAGATGCCTCCAGCAACCCCAATAGTCCTCCTGCAGTCATTTCCAAAGGCATTTAAAGGGCTCTTTGGTTTTCATATGGCATGATGCCTGTCCTGATAAGGGAAAACCACCTGTGGATTTTGCCCAAGTGCTCTGCTGCATTCCCAGCTCTCTCTGATTGCGTGAGCTGTCTCCTCACTGTCCTTTCTGACATTATTAAAAATCAAGACTATTTCATTGAGACTGATATCCCTTGGGCAACAAGGAAAAAACTGGTATGGGCAACTGCAGTTTCCTTTTTAGCTTAATTTCTATCTTTAGACGTTCAGGAGGATGCTCCAAATCATTAACATGGAAGCATGGAATGGTTTGGGTTTGACCTTAAAAATCACCTATTTCCAATCCCTGCCATGGACAGGGACACCTTCCATTAGGTCAACATGAGTGAAAACCTGGTAGTGGAGCCCAGACCACTATCAGTGAATTCCTAGCTTGGAGATACATGGAAAGATCAGGTTGAAATGATCCTTTGGATCCACAATTCCACCAGCTCTCCACGCCAAGTTGCTTTTTCAACTAACCCGTTATTTAGTGGTAAGGGCAATTAACATTTGTCTTGATTCATTTGTTCCAATCAAATATTTGGGGACAGAAAGAGAGCAAGAAAAGCAGAAGCCAAACACAGGAATGTTAGAGAGATGAGTGACCTCCACCTCTCCACAAATAGCAAGCAGCAGCACGGAAAAAACTCACTTGGATCCATCAGGGTAAAGCCCCTGAAAAGCTCAGAGGGATGAGACTGGTTGATTGGGCATCTTTAAGCCAATTATGCCATTTTAAACTATTTTCAATTATTCAATGGACCAATTTGCAGCACTCAATTGCTCTTTACTGCTCTGTACTCTCAGCAGAAGCAATGCACTCTGAAAGACATTAAAAGCTCGCTAGTGAGAAAGGCCACATTTCCCTGGTTTTGTGCTCAGTTGTGATCTTCTCTTTGCTAAAATCTCAACATTCCACACTTGGAGACACCTCTCAGTACATCTTTCCCTCTGATCTCCAGCAGAGGAACTGCATTTTAGGAAAGCTTTTAACACACTTCTGGAAAATACCCACTGCTTCCTTCTCACAGAGCTGGGAATTTCTTTGCCAAAGCAGGGTGATTTTTTGGTGATGTTACTTAGAGGAAGTAAAACTTTTGGCTACTCCTTTAGAATATCTCATCTTTTGGTGGGAATTTAAAGACAAAGCAGCTCACAACTCTCAAGGCTTAATAAATCCCCAAGCAATTCCAATGTGGGAAGAAAGATCAAGAATTCAGCTGGGAAAAAAACAGTCATTTGGAGTTAAATATCCTCTGGTTGCTTCTTTACCATTTATCCTGAAATTAAGAAAAATAGATATGCAAAGGCCACAGTAGCCTGAAAGTGAATCAACCCCAAATTAATGCTGTCCTCCTGAAGCAGAGATAGCTATCCACAGAATACAGATGGCTGAGCCTCAGCTGCAGTAAATATAGGGAAAAAACCCATTAAACTTAATGGTGCAGATATTTTCCTTTCAAATTATTCCACTATTTCAGAAAATGAATTTAAATCATACCAAGCTGGTGGTTTTTTAATGTTAATCAATCCAGAAATCTAAGTAACAGGCAGCTAAAAAACTGAGCCCACAGTATAGAGACTGGGCCACAATATCATCAGTTCTAAAGGAAAAATGGGTTATTTCTTCTCACAAAGAAGGATCAACATTTACTCTGAACTAACCCAAGTGCATAATCTTGGGATACTGGAAGAAATTCTTCCCTGTGAGGGCAGTGAAGCTCTGGCACAGGTAGCCCAGAGAAGCTGTGGCTGCCCCATCCCTGGATCCCCATCCCATCCCTCAGCCCACCACATCACCCACATCCAAGGGATGAAGACATCAACAGAGGAAGACCAGGTGAAGGATGCATGCAGGCTGAGAGAGCCTCCCATGCCCTAATGCCAGTTTTCAAATCACTTCGGAACATCCCAAACTGCCAATTATCAAAAATCACCCAATTTCAATCTTCAGCATGGCACAAGTGGGATGCCAAGCCAGACAGTGCTCCCTCTGCCAGGAAGCAACCAGGCTTGTGTTTAGAAGCTGAAATATTCCTGGGAAGATGCTGCTCAGATACATCTTGGAAATACTGCACAGCAGTGACTGGGCTGGCAGAAGGGCAGGAAGACATCCCTGCACCAAACAGTGTGGGTGGGATAGACCCATGTAGGGTCTTGAAAGACTGAAGATAAAATTAACATGAACAGGACTACAAACAAAAATAGTCCTGTAAACTCAATGCAACCTTTTCTTGTGGAAGTGAGCCCTGAGGCACAGCAGGATTAAACCATCACTGGTGAGGTAACAGATTTCACTCGTGGGGCTGAAGTCTTTCCTGTCAGCCAGGAATAAATATTCAGAACAGTCATGGTCCAAAGAGACCCTGGAGATGCCAGTGTGGGAGAGCATGTCCCTCCATCATGGGGACATGCACAGAGTTCAATATCTGGCCAGAACATAATTTTCAGACTTAAATGGCTTGGGATTCATTCCCTACACACAGGACAAAAAAAAAATATAATTGAGGTGGATGTAAGGGAGAGTTACCTGCTCTGATGGGAGAAGGAGCTGCAGGTCTGCTATGAGAGCCCTGGCAAAAGGCTAATTACTGTGGCTTCAGCCAACGTTATTTAGCCCTCCTGCCAGGAGGATTAAATCGAGACACAGCAACAGTCCAACTATGGAAACAGCACCAATTTATTCTTTTAATGCCCAGCTCCCTTCAGTACCTGTTAATGAAGGCAGAATTAGTGTGTCTGGACAACAGACCCTATTTGCTTGGAAACTGAGGTCACTGGCAATGGAAAAGCTCTTTTTCTCCTTCTTCCACTTGTTTTCCAAGTCCAAAAGCAAAACCCTTTTTGGTCAGGGAAGCCATGTCTTTGTTTTCCTATGACATTCGATGGATCCAGGAGAAATTCCATCAGAATTTGCTCATCTTTCTACCTCTGTCCCAAAACAAGAGGAGCAGCTGAAGCAACAGAAACCATGGAGTTGCTGCCTCAAGGTCCCTCAGCACTCATTGCCTTCAACAGAAGGCTGACTTTCTGAAGCAGCTAAAAGCTATTTTATTAGCTGTTTTAAAAATAAATTTTCACAGAAACACAGACGAGAACAGACAGTGCTCGAGTGAGAAATGGCTCGTAAATAAGATATAGTGACAGACTCGTTTTCTGAGCCATGTGCAAACAGCTGCCTGTGAGCAACATGAAATGAAGCCTCCAGGCCTCTCTCCTCCTCTCCCTCCCCAATTCACAGAACTCAGCTGGGGGGAGCTTCAGGTCAAGCTGCAAAGACCACTGAAACAATGAGTTTGGGGAAAGCACTCCCAAAGCCT
This sequence comes from Lanius collurio, assembly GCA_020086605.1. Taxonomy (NCBI): domain Eukaryota; kingdom Metazoa; phylum Chordata; class Aves; order Passeriformes; family Laniidae; genus Lanius; species Lanius collurio. The sequence goes on along the minus strand of JACBWW010000010.1, from coordinate 766,973 downwards.
GGCCAAGCACGACACAGAGCCCTTGGGGATTCTTGTTTCCCAAGACCTCGTTGATCAGTTTGGAGTCCAGTGAGCCAGATCAGACCAGGACAGATCTCTCCCCATCACTCTCCCTCCTGCCCCCCACCCCCAATCTCCCACTCCTCTTCTGATTATCCTGCTTAGTACTCAATATGGCACCTTCCTTTCCTAATATTTATTAGGTTTTACCTATTTGATGTAATCTACAGCTCCACCTTGTCTGGATACCTCCTTAATGTTCAGGTTATTTAAACAACACAGGGAGAAAATCAATATTGAACTGTCACATTTAAGATTTACTTTCCTTATTCTATTTTATTTACTTCCTAGGGAAAAGAATGCAGTCAGGAACTACTGGATTCCTGCAAGGTCATGTTCACTAGTCAGAGAGCAAACCAGGGTGGTGTAACAGTGAGTTTTCTATTTAGCCACAGGGCAAGGTTTGGTTGGGAGTTTATTTATCAAAAGCCAATGCTTTAAAAATGAAACCTCAAACTCTTCCTCTGTGGAATTCACTGTTTGACAAGAACTCCAGAGACATTCCTCCATCTGTAGTAATCATTTAGCAAACTCCCCAAATGTCTAAAAGTCAGCCTCAAAGCCCTGAAAATTTTTTCTCCCTTTCTAATTTTCCTTTTTGAAAGCTCCTGCCTTGCCCACCCTTCACATGGCTCCTCAAAGCACACACCATCCAGTTGTGTCTCCTCATTAATCTAACTCCCCCATAATTGTGGACACGCTTAAAAGCCCAAGAACAAGAGGAAAAAAAACCCTGTCCCTCCCTCGCAGCCTCCAGAACAAGGCTGGCTGCTCCTCC